>CANTFG010000253.1:0-80128 GCA_947652605.1 Elmis aenea | reverse complement strand
GACTTTATACATTTTTTGAATTAAATTTAAAGAGAAATCCAAAAATCTAAAAATATATAGGGTGTTCCATAAGGAAAAGTATAACTTTGATATGGCACTCTTTTTTGGAGCACCCTGTATATTTGAAAATATTTTTAAAATGTAGCCCTTATTGACTTGCATAATCTAACAGCGACAGAAATTGGAAAATATAAACCGTTTCGCCATAAAACTCCGACGCGTCCGTCGTGACTCACCCTGTATAAAGGGTAATAATTTCCGACGAAAACGAAATTGAAATAATAGTGTACATGTGTTCATATAACCCAGTATTTACACATATCATTTATATAAAAGTTTATTTATGAAAAATTAAAACTAAAGTAAAAAAGGGGTGTACCACAACTCACTTACAAGCGGTATATGCCTATACATACAGTATGTGCAAATAGCCAATTATTCGTATCTACCTACAGTAGGTGCAAATAGCCAATTATTCGTACCTAAAGTAGGTGCAAATAGCCAATTATTCGTACTTACTGTAGGTGCAAATAGCCAATTATTTGTACCTACTGTAGGTGCAAATAACCAATTATTCGTACCTACTGTAGGTGCAAATAGCCAATTATTTGTACCTACTGTAGGTGCAAATAGCCAATTATTCGTACCTACTGTAGGTGCAACTAGCCAATTATTCGTACCTACTGTAGGTGCAAATAGCCAAATATTCGTACCTACTGTAGGTGCAAATAGCCAATTATTTGTACCTACTGTAGGTGCAAATAGCCAATTATTCGTACCTACTGTAGGTGCAAATAGCCAATTATTTGTACCTACAGTAGGTGCAAATAGCCAATTATTTGTACCTACTGTAGGTGCAAATAGCCAATTATTTGTACCTACTGTAGGTGCAACTAGCCAATTATTCGTACCTACAGTAGGTGCAAATAGCCAATTATTCGTACCTACTGTAGGTGCAAATAGCCAATTATTTGTACCTACTGTAGGTGCAAATAGCCAATTATTCGTAGCTACTGTAGGTGCAAATAGCCAATTATTCGTACCAACTTTAGGTGCAAATAGCCAATTATTCGTACCTACGGTAGGTGCAAATAGCCACAACCATTTATTATTGTATCCTCTTACAATATTTTATTTCATCACACTCACGGCAAATAAAAATCTGACTATCGCTATCTTAAGGCAAACAAAATCTACGATAGCCGAGATATCTGAGTTTTAAAATTTTGGTCCATTTCGGTTTTCACTTTATATCACGCAAGCCATGGAATTTTTAAACAAAACAAGATCTTGTTTAAAATACACTCCTAATTAGCTAACTTTTGTCCCATTCAAGCAATCTTGTATTTTTATTGTTTACGGAGATAGCAATAGTGTCCCATGGAAAAGTGAAACACTCTGTATAAACTACACTTCTCTATAGATGTAGAAAACGACTTGAACATAGTTTTTTTCCCTAAACAACAACAGGAAGTCACTTTGAAAATCTGTAAATATGTTTTGTATCGACTTCTAAAGTTAAAGTATTTTTCACTTTAGCGGGTCCCTAAATCTAAGATCATCATTCTAGAAGTTGTCAAAGTTTTTGTGCGGCACTTCGATAAAATAATGATATATGAAATCATTCTCGCTCCAAGTTTGAAAAGTTAATAAAGCGTTAACGCATTATGTACAACCATAAATATGTGTCACGCGGACTACAATGACTAAGGAGAGCGTCGGGAAGAGAGATCTGTTGTTTAATCTGTATTGTGCCTTAGATTTTTTCACATCACAACTTAAGCTGTTGGAGGAAAAATAACGCCCATAGAAAATCAAAAATAAATTGTTTATTTTATAACGACAATGAAGCTCAGTGGTGTGCAGAGGTTTGGTGATGCCTGGGGCCAATTACTTAATTTTGTGTCCTACGACTAAAAATTTTGAATAACTGCAATCAATAACTTAAACAGGAAATTAAACAAATCAAAAACGATTCCATAAATACTTATCTAAAAGAATTAACAAATGATAGTAGCACTGATTATTCTCTATGGAAATCGCGATCATATTAATGTCAAAGTGACAGTTTTAACAAAACTTTTTTTTGTGTATAAGATCATTTTATTCAAGAATTGGACAAAATGTGTAATAAAACATCATTTTAGATATTAATGGTCATATATCATCCAGAAGACAAAATGCTATTCGACTATGAGATTAAATTTTTTTCGCCTTATTTAAAAAGATTAGGTTGAGGCAACAATTTTCCAGTTATTAAGAATTTTTATAAAGTTAAGAGAAAAGGTAACATTTTTAAATAGTAAGCCTTGGAAATGATAACAAATGGCAATACTAATAACTATCGACCACTTTTATTGCGTTTGTCTGAAGTATCCATGAAAATAAAGAGTATTCAAACATGGATATTTTGAATTGATTTTACATTCATGGACAATATCACAAGATTATTGAAAGTGCGAACGAATAGTTGTGCATTTTTAATGTAGCTTGTACAGCATAGTAAGTATATTAAACCCGAGTCTTGCGCTGCCAATCGAATTGACCGCTGAGGATGGCCATTAAAATATCTCAGGATGTTAACTTCGTTAGTTTCATTATTTGTCACACGCTTAGGTTGCATACTAGCAGATTTCAATCTTTTGAATTGAAGGGGTTGGTGCAAAAAGAGTATAAGTGTTTTTTTTTTACATTTTGAGATAAGTACTACATCTAAAGTTAAAGCTGCACTTTATTAGTGCAAAAAAGATTCAAGTGCATTTTAGGCGTATTAGTGCCATCCATGATTTAAAATATTCCAACCACAATGGTGAATTCTTAGCAAGCAATTAACTTTACAACTATATTACTCGATACTAGTCAAAATGCACTTGTGCCCTTTTTGCACTAGCCCCTTCAATTGCAAAAAAATTGATTTTATTCATTGAAATTTTTGTCTGGTCATTACAGTCGAATGAGGATACCTCTCACTGAACACACGGCAAGTTCTTTCAATAATCTTGTGACATTCTTCACGAATATAAATTAAGTTCAAAATATTCGTCGCTAAATACTCTTGATTTTCCATTTTCATGAACACTACAGACAGACGCAATAAAAATTGTTTACAGTTATCAATATTGACATTTGATGTCATTTCCAAGGCTTACTATTTAAAAATGTTACAATTTTCTCTTACCTTTATCAAAAATTCTTAATAACTTGAAAATGCTTGAAGATAGTTATAGAAAACGTTAATACAGATTGATGCAGAATTTAATTTTGTATCAAAAAATGAAACAAAATTGAGCATTGAATTTGAAAAAAAAACGAGTTTTAGCGGTCTGAAGTTGTATTTATTTTTATTATTTTTTATTATTTAGTCATGAGTCCTTCTACTGTTAGGTGTAGGACTGTTGAGTTGTGTTGTGCTGATTTTTTTCCATGTTTTTCTGTCTTGTGCAAGCCTTTTTATGTCTTTCCATTTGATGTTTTTATCCGCTGCTGCTTTTTTAACTTCGTCGTGCCAGGTTTTTCTTGGTCTACCTCGTTTGTTTTTTCCCTGTGTTCTTGCTTCATATGCTCTTCTGGTTAACCTTTCTTCTTTCATCCTATAAATGTGACTCAACCATCCCAGCTGCCTTTTCTGTATTTTTGTTTCAACTGATTTTATCTTTAATTATTCTCTATATGTTTCGTTTCTGATTCTGTCTTTTTTTGTTTTTCCTTGGATTTTTCTTAGAAATCTCATTTCAGCTGCATTCACTCGGCTACTATTTTTATTTGTTAGTGCACACGTTTCACTTCCGTATAAAAGTGCTGGAGTTACTACCTTTTTGACCACTTCTACTTTTGTTGTTTTTGGGACTTCTCTATTTCCAAAAAATGTTGTTCTTAAACTGTTAAATATTCTTCCCAAATTTCCTGTCCTTTCGCTTATTTCCTTGTCCATTCCTCCATTATTCTCTATGATCACTCCTATATATTTAAAGCTTTCTACCTGTTCTAACCTAAGCCCATTTAAAGTGATGCTATGCCCTTTGTTTTATGTTGTAACGATCATAGTTTTAGTTTTTGCGGTATTTATTTTCATATTAATTTTTTCCAATTCCAGGTTTAGAGTTTCTAAATTATGTTGCAGGTTTTTTGCTGTTTCCGCGACTAAGACCATGTCATCTGCGAACATTAGCTCCGTTATGTTAATTTTTTCCATTTTTCAGTTGCCTAGGTGAAACGGTCTCATTTTTTGTTTTACTTCTTTAATTACCCCATCTATGACTACTGAGAATAATAATGGGCTGAGCACGCATTCTTGTTTTAAACCCTCTTTTGTTTCAAACTCTTCCGATTCTTCATTTTGCGTTCTTACAATATTAACTGTTTTTTCGTACATCGCTTTTATTATGTCAATTGTTTCTATTTCTATTCCCTTCTTTCTTAGGCCCATCCATACGTCTTTTCTTTTGATTTTATCGAATGCTTTTTCCAAGTCTATAAAACATAAATGTATTTCCTTGTTTTTTGTTAAGCTCTTTTCTATTGTTTGTCTTAATATAAAGACTGCGTCTTGGGTACTCCTTCCTCTTCTAAAACCATATTGGGATTCTTCTAGAGTGCTTTCTATTTTTTCTTTTAGTCTGCCTTCCATTACTCTTGCCAGTATTTTCCCTGGTACACTCATTAATGTTATTCCTCTATAATTAGAACACTCTCTTTTGTCCCCTTTCTTATATAATGGTAAGATTATTCCAATGTTCCAATCCCTTGGTACTTTCCTTGATTTTATTACTTCGTTCAATAGAGCCCTTAGTGCTTCTTTCCCTAATTCTTCCATGTATTTAATCATTTCTGGTGTAATCCCGTCTTTACCTGCGGCTTTTCCGATCTTTAATTTTGCTATTGATTTTTCTAATTCTTCCATTGAAATCTTCGATATCTCCTGATATCCTCCGTTGGTTCTTAAATTTGTTATTTCGTATGTGTTGTATATTTCATCCGTCTCCGCTAGCTCTTTAAAGTATTGTCTCCATCTTTCCATTATTTCTTCCTCATCCGTAATTATGTTCCCATTTTTTCCTTTTATGTTTTTCATTCCATATTCTTTTTTGTTTCTTAGCTGCTTTAACGTGCCATAGAACAACTTTTGATTCTCATTAAAATTCTCTTTCATGTTCTGCCCAAACTTTATCCATGATTTTTCTTTTGCTTCCCTTACTGCAAGCTTGACTTCTTTTCTTTTTTCTTTGTATTTATTGTAATCTTCTGCTTTCTTTGTATTAAGATAAATTTTTCATTTTTCTTATTTTTCCTTGATGATGTTTTGTAGTTCTTTAGTCCACCATTCTGTTCTTTTTGTGTTTGTGTTCGCTATTTTTGATTTTCCGCAGCTTTCTATTGCAGCCTGTAACAGTGTTTCTTTGAAGTTTTTCCATTTATCTTCCAGTTTTTTTTCTTCTTTTTGTTCCTTGAATTTTCTTTTTATTATCTCTTGGTAATTGTTTCTTACTAATGGATCTTTTAGTTTATGACTCTGTATTTTCTCGTTTACTACCTTTCTTCGTTTGTCCAGTTTTTCTTCTTGTTGGTTTTCTATTTCCATTTTTAATAAGTGATGGTCGCTACCGATTTTTGTTGTATTTAAAAAAATTAAATTTTGGACACCCTGTAAGTAATCAATCGATTGCAAAAATTCCAGGTTTTAACTCCAAGGTTTCTTCTATGCTTTCAAGTGTTTCTCTTCAAAAATGGCGGCGGTAGATAATATTAAACATCACGATGAAAATCAAAACATTTTCAAAAAAGTCCAAAAATCTAAAAAAATTACTGCACTTTGGTATAGGGAATGCTATTAAAAGTCTCTCTAAAATAACGTGTTAAATCCAAATACGCAATAAAAAATAGACCATTGTATTTGAAATGAAAGTAGACGTCAACTTCCGGTAGTTACGGAAGTGCCGCCATCTTAAAAATATTTTCATTAAACAGATCAGATGCCACTATGGTCATAACCAAAATTTCAGATCCATACCCTTTTTCATTCTTCATATATTTTTAATGCCCGGTTCCAATCAATCACCCTGTATAACAACACATTTTGTGGTTAATTTTGTTTTTTCGTACTGAATAATGAACAAGAAATCGCGCACTAAGTGAACACCCTGTATATTGGTGCTATACCAAGGCTCAAAGTCAACCTTTCGTTCGCTATTCACTATAACCTAAGCAAGGTGTCGGCAGTAGCAAGGAAGCCAGTACATTATGAAAAGGAAATGGAACAACTGGAAATTAGAATTGAAATTAAATTCGAGAATCGCTTGGATTGAGAGCTTCGACTAGGGATAATGTGTTTTTAACCTGATTTATTGCTTATAGCAGATTTAGGGACATTTTTTGTGGCGAAACAGTGTAAAATAAATTGGCAAAACACTCACAAAAAGTCATCCACATTTTAACAGTTTTTTGCGTGTTTCAATCTTTTTAGCACAAATTTTTAAAAAGCTCTGTAAAGGGTGGTCTAAATTTGATGCAATTACACAAGTATCTTGCTTAATATTAAAGATAAAGAAACGGTTATATTACCAATAATATGCAGTTTTTTCTATCAAATCCTTTCTATGTGATCTTCCAATTTTAATTTTAATTATAATTTTAGTTTCTCTGTATAGTTCTTGAATGGCTTTAGTTACTCTCAGGCCCGGACTGGCCATCTGGCAGTTCGGGCAAATGCCCGAAGGGCCGGTGCCCGAATGGGCCGGCCTAAGCTACGGGATTAATAAGTTCGGCGCTGGAGTATAAAAAGCGCAAAAATTATGATAAAAGGTGGCATTATAACATTTGCCCGTTTAATACGGGCCGTATTCAATCTTAATATTTTTCTGGGGCTCCACAATACGCAATAGCGTCGTATGTTTGATCGCGCCCCTCGTGCTTCAGAAATAGTCCCGATGTTATCCGAACCCTGAAACCTGCTATAGATGGCGTGTGTATGTGTAAATCTGTAAATAGTAGTTTCATAATCTGCTTATTTTATAAAACACATTGTTTAACAAATAGATTCGTAATAAATATATTGATGCGAGTTTATTAAGTCTGTGTATTTACCATATAAAGCTTTTAGGGGGTAGTAAGAGTTGATGCATGCTCTAAAACTAATTTTAAGCTGGAAAAATATCAAGAAAAATTCATGACACTAGATGACAAATGCGGCCCGCGAACCCTAAAAATACGGCCCGCGCGATGTCAGACAATCCGCCATCTTGAACTCATACCAGATAATTTGCTTTTCACAAAAAAATTATATATATCTACATGTTTTGACATTTCGAATTTTTGTTGGTTCTCCACAAATCAAAGTCTCAAAAACACTTTTTTTTTTGGCCCGCCAAATATTCGAAGTTTACAATTTGTCCCGCCTGCACTAGATTTTAGCGATTTTAGAAATATTCGCAAAAGTAAAGTGCCCGTATTATAGGTTTTCAAAAAAGTTTTTTTGGAACTTTTTTAGAATTCTTAAAATACTAGCACTTTACTCTTGCAAAATATTTCTAAAATCGTTAAAATCTAATGATATATCAAATTTTATTGAATTTTTTTGAAACTTAAAATTAGTTTTAGACCATGCACCAACTTTTCCTAAGAATAAAATTTTTTGAGAGACCGATAATAAAAAGCTTTTCCATTTGTTGCAGTTTTTTTTCAATGTTAAAATTACTTCAAAAATAAAAATTGGAATTTTAACGTTAAATTTTACATTTGGTTTTATTTTTAATTCTAAATCATCTTTCCTCATAAGGTTTTTTTGTACCTCTTCAATAAGGGCACATTACTCATGTGATTGTGAATATATCTGAAATAGGTAAAATTTAGTGTTGTATGAATTTTTATAAAAAAATTTCATCTTAAAATTAGTTTGAGGTAATGCACCAACTTTTAAAAAAAACTAAAAAAGTTTACAATAAAATTCATAATAAACAATTATTCCATTTTTTGCATACTTTTTTAATGACGCTGTTTAGAGAATATAATGTAACGTGAAAAATGAATAAATTAGTTGTGAAAATGAAAAATATTAGTAAAGTTTAAAAAAAAAAAAACATCAAAAGTTCTTGATTTTTTAGATTTAAATCAATGATTGTTGATTTTTTAAATAAAAATCAAATTTTGACCAACCCTGGCTGTGAGCCTCTATAATCTGAATGCCCGGGCCGGTTTTTGTTCCCAGTCCGTCACTGGTTACTCTACTACTTATGTTGTATTTTCTAATGCTTTTCATAATTCCTGGACAGCAGGGCCGTTTCTGGCGGGGGGCGAAAGCGTGCCCCGCACGTGGGCGGCCGATTTAGAGGGCGGCCAAATACCGCCCTTGCGTTTTTTAATGTTTCACAAGAATTGAAAATAAAATATTAGTTTGAAAAACAGTATGTAAAAATGATCAAGGATTAAAGATTTCAATTCCATACTATTAAAAAAAAAATGTAAAAACGCGTAAATCACTCTCCAGTTTGCTTATTCGGTAATATCGACTTGAGAGTGAAGATTGCGATTAAATGTATGTACTCAATCGGCGGTTGTATACCGTACCGTAGCAATGCAATTGGCAATGGGACAAGTTAGTGCCAAGGGCGCAAGAAATGGCGCTGAAAATCCCTCTTACACTAATGGGAAAAAATTTTATTATTGATTTCTCAGAAAATATTATTCTTGAGAAAAGTTGGTGCATGGTCTAAAACTAATGCTCCTATATAAGATGAAAAAAATTTCAATAAAAAGTCATGGAACACTAGATTATAACGATTTTTGAAATATTCGCAGGAGTAAAGTGCCCCTATTTTAGGAGATATAAAAAAAAATTATAGGAAAAAGTTATTTAGAATCTCAAAATTAGGCTAGATTTAAATTTTGAAGGTAAAATTCTAATTTTTATTTTTTAAGAAATTTTAACATTCAAAAAGTCTGCAACAAATGGAAAAGTTTTTTATTATCGATTTCTCAAAAAATTATATTCTTGATGAACGGTAGTGCATGGTCCAAAACTAATTTTAAATGAAAAAAAGTTTAATAAAGTCATAGGACACTAGATTTTAGCGATTTTTGAAATATTCGCAAAAGTAAAGTGCTTAAAATTTTGTAATAATTGTAATTTTGGAATTTGATCGTCAAAATTTACATCTAGCCTTATTTTGAGATTCTAAATAACTTTATTCTACATTTTTTTTTGTCTCTTAAAATAAAGGCACTTTACTCTTGCAAATATTTCAAAAATCGCTAAAATCTAGTGTCCTATGAATTTTTATCAAACTTGTTTTTATCTTAAAATTAGTTTTAGACTATGCACCAACTTTAATGAAGAATAACATTTTCTGAGAAATCAATAATAAAAAACTTTTCCATTTGTTGCAGACTTTTTGAATGTTTAAATTTCTTAAAAAATAAAATTTTGAATTTGATCTTCAAAATTTAAATCTAGCCTTATTTTGAGATTCTAAATAACTTTTTCTTATAAATTGTTTTTGTATCTCATAAAATAAGGGCACTTTGCTCTTGCAAATATTTCAAAAATCCTTAAAATCCAGTGTCCTATGACTTTTTATTAAACTTTTTTTATCCTAAAATTAGTTTTAGACCATGCACCAACTTTTATCAAAAACAACATTTTTTGAGAAATCAATAATAGAAATTTTTCCCATTTGTTGCAGACTTTTTGAATGACGCTGTCTACATGTTGTTAAATATAATACTTGCAACGACAATTATTTATTTTTTTATTTCAATTTATTTTGTTTACCGGGGCGGCGAAACGTACGTTAGCACGCGGGCGGCCAAGTACTCAGAAACGGCACTGCTGGACAGGCACGCTACCGTTGGCATTTGTGAGATATATGAAAAGTAAATGTAGATCTTTTCCTGTACTTATTTTCTTCTCTATTAATTCTTTTAGACAGAATAAGTCGTCCATACATGATCGGCCTGCACAAAAACCACTTTGTTCCTCTGCTTCTAATGTCGCATATACCGCTTCAACCAAATCCCTCAATACATACCATACAGCCGGCTGAAAGTTGACATTACCGTCATTCCCCTGTAGTGTCACATTTTCTAGGGTCTTCTTTTTTGAGGATAGATGACTTATATCCTAATTTCCATTCTTTTGGAATATTATTTTCATTGATACACTTATTCAGTAGTTGCGTTACTATTTCCTAAGCTTCCTTGTACCGTTTTTTAACATTTCTGTGACAATTCCACCTGGTCTACTTGAGGCGCCAATTTGCAAAACTTTCTATATCCGCCATAACTAATTTCACAGGAAACGCGAAAAACCTATACGTCGATTTATAATTGACTATGTATGTTCATAATGCACAGTTGTTTGCAGAAGGCATTAAAAAATTGATAGGCAATTACTGAAAAAAAAAAGATGATCGCGGAAAAAGTTATTTTAGAATATATTTTGGATTTAGATAGTTTTGCAAACTATCTGTGGATTTAAAAAGTTTTGAAACATTATTTAAAGAACATAGTTCGCTTTTTTAAAAGAAATTAGAATTATTTTACAAATTTTTATTTTTAGTTTTTTGAAATTCCAAAATACGGTACAAAAAATAGTTGTAATACAGGAGAAAGAATTTAAATTCTAAGACCATCATCCTCAGGATACAATATTTCTTCTTCATCAGGATTTTCATTTTCATTTATATTTTCTTCATGAAAAGTATCGATCAAATTTCTATAAAATGACAAATCAGTTTCTGGATTGTTTCTCCCAATCAACGCCAAAGTGTTTCTTTAAAAGGTTGTCAACATCAATTAGCTTTAACTGTTTGACTGGAACGTCGTTAGGAAGTTCCTCTGGAGTGATATTGGCCACAGTCTTTCCTCTTTTCAGAACAGATTTGTATACTTCAATGTTGCTTTTATAATGGATTTCACCTTTCATAGTTATACTTCCTGACTTATGTTTTTTAATAAAAAATCGCTTTGCCATGCAAATTGAAAATGCCATTGACCATGAGGCTTTATGCAAGATTCAACTGCTTTCTTCCAATCAAAAACAGTGAAATCCTTGGGCAGTTCTAGAACAGTTGCATATTCAGCAAATATTTTTTTCTTCCTTTTTCAATCAAAGAAGATGTTGGAGAAATTTCCATAATCAAAATATTAGTTAAACAAAACACAAAAACACAGTAGACTGTCTTTAAAAACAAACACGTGCGTTTCGGCTGTCAAATACAGAACACTAATAAAAGCGCAAAATATAAAAGATATTAGGTAAGGATATATGATGTTTTGATTCCGTAAAATAACTAACAGGGTAAAATGGCGCTGGATGTAAAGAGTTTTGTAATAATCACTTCTAGAATGGATGAAAAGAGTTTTGAAGTAGTAGTAATGGTGGATTGAAAGAGTTTTGCAACGTTAGACAGTTTTCATGTATAAAATGAGCTGGGAAAATATAAGTTTTGTTGCATTATGATTTAGCAACCATATGACAGACTGTTTAAAGTCAACAGCGCCACCACTATCTAATTTTCTTACTAAATTGGATGTAAAGAGTTTTGCAAGTTGACGCCTCACTTGCTTTCTTATTCTTCATGTTTTTTATTGCTTTCTCTACCATATTTGTCTGTATTTCTGTAGGTTCTCCGTCTACAGGGCCGGCCCAAGGCATGATGCAAGTGATGCACAGCATCAGGGCGCCCCCTTAAGGGGGCGCCTTACAAGAATATTTATTTAAATAAAATGTGTGCTGTTTTTAAAATTTTAAAATGTCAACCAAATTTAATGGCAAAATGAATTTTATTTTAAATAAGCTAGTATAAAAATAAATTTAAAACACGTGCCAGTATGGATGAGGCTAAATTTGAACCGCGCGCCAACACAGAACTCGGCTAATCAGAGAGTGGGCAAAGCTCTGTGATTTCAATTTAAATATAACTGATATGAGAGGACAAGGCTACGATAACGGCGCAAATATGACAGGTAAAAATAAAGGAGTTCAAAAGCTTATTCAAAATTTAAATCCCAGGGCTTTCTTTATTCCGTGCCTGCGCATTCGTTGAATTTAGTTGTGAATGATGCCGCAAAAATGAATGTCGAAACAATTAGTTTTTTTTTGGCTTTATTCAAGAACTTTAATTTTTTTTTTAGTAGTTCTACTAAAAGGTGGGACATTTTAAAAAAGAATTTATCAAAATAATTAACATTAAAACCTTCATCTGCAACTAGATTGGAATCTAAAGTTGAAGCACTGCGACCATTAAGATACGAAAATATACGACGCATTAATAGACATTTTTGATAATAATAATAACGACTACAAAGTCGACATGAGGCACAAAGTTTAGCTAAAAAAATTAAAAATTTTAAATTTATTTGTTCTATTTTATAGTATGAAGTATTTAACAGATTAAATGTGGTAAGTAAAATGTTACAAGGTGTTAAAGCAGCATTTAAAAAGTGCATTAGTTGCATTAGACGAATTAATATGTTTCATAAAGAAATTAAGAACAGATAAAGGTTTTAATGAAATTTTAGAATCTGCAAAAGAACTAGCTACATAGTTAGAAATTGCACCAAAATGTATTCCGTCAAAAAATGTACGAAGACGGAATATAAAGAAACAATTTAGTTAAGAATCTGCCGATGAAACACCGATTGGTACTAAAGATAAATTTAAAATATCTTTTTTTCAATGTTATTTTAAATACTACAGTACTGAACTCTTTAGAAGAAAGATTTAGCCAACTTAAAAATCACAATGATAATTTTAATTTTTTTACGATATCAAAGAGATAAAAAATATGGACAAAGAAATTTTTAGAAAACATTGTAACGATATCGGAAGTATGCTTACGGATGGTACAGACAAGGATATAAGTGCATTAGAATTATTTGATGAATTAAAGGTTTTTTGGTGACTTTGTAGATCTTAATACTTATTCAGATACAATTGACATATTAAATTTTGTTTGTGCCAACAATTTGGAGTGTGTATTTGAAGATGTAACCATTGTTCTACGAATTTTTTATAAATAAATAAAGAAATTATTGATAAATTTGCTAGCATAAAAGCCAGAAAAGTAAAATTTTAATATTATGTTTGCTTATAAATTTTATTTTGTTAAGAATTTAAGAATTTATAATAAGAGTAAATCCGTTTTGTTTTTAATTTTAAGTATACTACTTAGTACCTACTTATGTAGTGTTTTATGTAATTAGTTCCATTACATAGGTACTCTATAAAGATTTATATTAAATTAATTTATTAATAACAATATTATATTTTTATTATTTTTATTGCCCGAAAATTAGCCACTTTTGTCTTTAAATATATATAGGGGGGGGGGGGCGCTATAAGAGTACTTCGCAGCAGGGCGCCGACTACCCTAGAGCCGTCCCTGTCCGTCTACAGCGTCATTCAAAAAGTCTGCAACAAATGGAAAAGTTTTGTATTATTGATTTCTCAGAAAATTTCATTCTTGATAAAAGTTGGTGCATAGCCTAAGACTAATTTTAAGAGAAAAAAAAGTTCGACAAAAAGTCATAGGACACAAGATTTCAGTAATTTTTGAAATATTCACTAGAGTAAAGTGCCCTTATTTTAAGAGATGCAAAAAAATTGTATAGGAAAAAGTTTTTAGAATCTCAAAATAAGGCTAAGTATAAATTTTGACGGTTATATTCCAATTTTTATTTATTAAGAAATTTTAAGCATTTACTTTTGCGAATATTTCAAAAATCGCTAAAATCTAGTGTCCTATGACTTTTTATTAAACTTTTTTACCTCTTAGTTTTAGGCCATGCATAAACTTTTATCGAGAATAAAATTTTCTGAGAAATCAATAATAAAAAACTTTTCCATTTGTTGCAGACTTTTTGAATGTTAAAATTTCTTAAAAACTAAAAATTGGAATTTGACCATCAAAATTTAAAACTAACCTTATTATGAGATTCTAAATAACTTTTTCCTATAATTTTTTTTTGCATCTCTTAAAATAAGGGCACTTTCTCTCGCGAATATTTCAGAAATCGTTTAAATTTAGTGTGCTTTGACCTTTTATCGAACTTTTTTTTATCTTAAAATTGCATCAACTCTTATCAAGAATAAAATTTTCTGTGAAATCAATAATAAAAATATTTCCCATTTGTTGCAGACTTTTTGAATGACGCTGTATAAGGGTTGATGTATTTATTTTAGTTACAAAGGTTTTTTAGTTGTTTTTTTTTTTAAGAAAATCATAGTAGGCTGTGAAAACAAAAAAAAAGCTGGACGTTTCAGTTTCGGGAACTTTTGGTTAGCACCACGTATTTTTTATACTATAAATTAAAAACAGCATTAAGGTATGAACAATGATATTAAAGTCTTATTTGAAATTTCGCGTAGGGCCCAAAAATTCCCACTACGCCACTATTTCACTTGTTTTGTTTTGCTTGTTAAACAAAGACGGAAGGAGATATTCCGTTTCATAATTATTAAAACAACAGAAATCCTAAAACTAGAATATGGCAACCCAAACTTCTGATCCTATTGTAATTAAATTTCCCCGTTATCGATTTAATTAAAGTTTGTCTGTGTTTGAGCTACTAACAGCCACTTATGGCATAGTTTCGAGTCAAGACACGTAAGTAAAGATAACGTTCGAAGCACTCTCGATTTAATACATCTTACCCGTTATACTCGTATATTTTTTTATGAACTTTGTGCTTATATACTAAAGCTATCTGTGTGCAATGTAGTTTGGTCCAAGTTATCTCTCGTGTGCTAGTGACAGACCAAAAAGCTAAACCTTAATTAATTTTTTTTTGATAACGACTAGCTACGAGCATTTCTATTTTTTTTTTGCTCTGTCCGTTTAAGTCTTTCTTCAAAACTTACTCTGCAAAGCAAATAATCTAGAAAAATAGGTTTTCGCCCGATGGCTCCATTTGTCCTTTATTTTCTCTAAGAAAATATGGTCACCATGTTCACGGGGACCATATTTTCTTCAAGGTAGACAGCGGTAATTTCCAAGGCTTGCTATTGCTATAGGAAATGTTTATACAGATTATGAAAACATAGTGGGCACTGTATTTGAAAAAAAAACAAGTTTTAGTGGTCAGAAATTGCATTAAAAGAAAATTTAATTTTGTACACCCTGTAAGTAATGTATCGAATGCATAAATTCTAGTATGAACTTCAAGGTATCTTCTATTCCGTATCCGGGACATTCTACGCCCACATTTCATCGCCTACACAATTCTTCACCTCCACAATGGGCGTTTACACTAATTTTTAATTTCTTCAGAATTTGATAGATTTGGTGTTCAGAATATCATATGTGAAGTTAAAATTGTTTAAATCAACTTCGTTTATTTATTATTAACGATTAAAGTTTTCCCGCGGCAAGTTGCGCCGTAAACGGCTTGAACGATGCGCACGAGAAATGACGTCACACTCCGTACGTACTCCTCGATGAGGATATATATATATAATTTTTAGCCCTGAGGATGCCGATAAAATAACTTCGGCGAAACATGTCGGATCTTTTTTAAAAAAAGAATTTGCAACGAATAAACCTGTTTGAAAACCAGCAATTTTCGTTTATTTAACCTATAATCAAACAACAGGAGAAACCAACTTTATCAATTATCTACTATTATATATAGCATAGCCCATATTTTATTTACCTCGAATTTAAGATTAATTTTGCAAGTTTTTTAGATATAGCTATGACTAAAAGAGTAGTAGATACATTTTTTTAATGTTTACAATTACCTATTATTAAACAATAAACTGAAACATTCTTTTTGTTCATATTTTCACCTGTTAAATGACCTTAGTAATATCGAATTATTTCTACAAAATAATTAATTTACTTACTTAGTTGCTTTGTTTTATAATGAAATATACACTAAACTAACAACTAGTTAAAACCTCTAGCAATACTGTATACGTAAAGATTATTTGAACACAAATATGCCTGGTCCAGGAATGTCATATTTGTTTATGTTAAAAACACTTAAGATATGTTGTGAAGCCACCCTGAGGGGTCTCGGGGTTGGCTTGAGATCATTCTTTTGCTAATACTGTTAAAAGGCAGTACTGTTTGTATTTTATTCATTATAATAAATTGTAATTGTTGTTCGATTACGTTTATTATTTACAATCGACGGCCAAAGTACGCCCCTGCGGCGTCTTCGTCGCCCGCTTCGCGCCTAACATAATGATAATAATAATCTTTATTTGTTCTGAATATCCCAAAAAAAAGGTGTAGAACTTGTCACAATAATAATTTACGTACATTGCAATAATATACATAGTTAATAAAAGAAAAAACATATTATATTAAAATATATAACAACTTGTCATTATGCGATGCATAGGAACTAGTCCGCTGCACATGGACTGTGCGGGGAGTGACGTCACGGCCAATCACAGCGCGTTTCAGAATTTGAAATATAAAGGGCATTTTAAAAATTTATTTCTCGGAACTGGACGATTTTTTTTAAATTTTTGGTGGTTGAGAATAAACTTTATAGATCAGATTATCATTTAAAAAATATTTTATCAAGTTTTATTTTTTTGTGTAAACGCCCATTCTTCGCCCACATTTCTTCGACCACAATTCTTAACCCACAATTCTCTGCCCACAATTCTTCGCCGCCACAATTTTTCACCGCATACTATCATTATATCACAAATTTTGTTTGGAAATGTAATTGTTTTTATTTATAATTATTAGTTTTAGGTTTAAAACTTGCTAAATGTTTTTGAAAGACAATCAAATTTTCTACAAGACTGTGTAAAAACAAATAGTGGGTTGTATTTAAGAAAATCGACTTATCGATGTTTAAAGTTTCACAAGTTTGACCTAGTGTAAAAAACACTATAATATTTTAAAAATGTAGCTAGTGCAAAGTGTTAAATAATCAATTGTTCTTAAACGAAATTCTACTGCCTTTTTAAATAACTTTAATGTTAGAAAAAATTGAAAGCGCTGTATCGCTCAAAATTTTCACAAAAATGTACGAAAACGGTTGACTTAAGACCCACATAACCTTTTACATTTTTTAAAGTAAATATTAAGAGGAATCCGAAAGGGTCAAAATATACAGGGTGTTCTATTTAAAATCTCAAAGTTTTAGTCCATTTCCGGTTGAACCGGAAGTCGTATTGCAACCTTAATATTTTCATCGAATCCGAAAAATACCATAACTCAGATACAAAATTTCATTGTTATATCTGCAATAGTGTTCTAGAGATATTTGTCTGTTTCCATACTTTAGCGCATCTCTGTATATCATCGAACGACCATTAACATTTTATATTTTCCCTTATAGTTTTTAATGTTGAAGGGCCTCAAAAACATTGTTTGCGCCGGGCCTTGCATTTACTCTGAAAGGCCCTGATTATGACTATAACCAAAATTTCAGATTATTTCTCTTTTTCATTCTCCACTGTATACCTATTTGCATTTTTTTTGCGGTTTAGTATCAGGTTCTTTCAGTAAATTGCCACTTTTCGGTCTTGTTGCGTAAAGACAAAGTAATTCATTATGTATTTACAACACTGTACAAATAATTCATACCAGTAATGACAAACAATATACAAACACAGAGCGGAAATTTATGTTTCACTTGCATACAAATGTTGACGGGAATTTATAGTGGCGGAGCATCTTAATTTATCTCATTTGCACTTTAATGTGATACATTCTCGGCGGTAATGATATATGTAGGTATGTACTACACTGGCCAACATTTATGGGTTCCATGCATAGCGTTGGGCACGAATCTTGCTAAAAAAAAACTAAACTTTAATAGGTTTTTTATTTTTAAATTTATAAAACTTTTTTAACCAAATTCAGTAATTCGTAAATTATGTTCCACAAGATTTTGTTTTATTATTTGGTTTAACTGTCCCCCGCGTGTATAAACACAATGCCTTCCTCGAACTTAAATATTGTTGTTACTGACTGTGCCCCTCCAAAACTAAATTATCTAAACAAAACTGATTCCTGTTTTCACCCCAACAAAATTCCTAAATAAAGTTGTACACAATCAAATATGTTACACTGAATTCACGTAATATCAACCAGTGGCGTACGCAAAAGGGGGATTAGCGGGATAGACCTCCCCGAAAATTTGAAAAGGACTTAAATTATAATTACCGCATTTCCAAACATAAAATATAATGTATGTAGGTATATTTTACTTATAGAGTGCGTCCAAAAGGTATGGAATATGCTATATATCTCAGTAAATATCCACTTTAGGGAAAACTGTTTGAATAAAAGTTATTTGGTACTTAACCTCTTAAGCTGTTATGCCGAATATAATCGTCTTCGGCCTTGGTCATGAATAGCGACTATGCCGTACTTATTCGCTTTGAGTAAAATTGTGTATATCTTATTGTATTTGACGAAAATGTACGCTTTCTTTGCTTCGGTCATTACATAATATAGGATCACTTTATGACGTCAACTATTAATTTAGTTTGTTCGAAACCGTTTCCAGCACCATTTGCCGATATTTACTATGTGTTCTGTGCTTCAAAAAAAGAATAAGAAAAAAAAGTCGTTATTGGTGTGCAATTTGCAGCACGGGCCTTTGCCCTGAATCTTGCTTTAAAGATTTTCATACCAAAAATTAAATTTTTGAAAACTTTGTACGGTTTTGTAATATTTTTAAAAACATGCCAAATGGATAATTAATTATGCATTGTAGCGTGATATAATATGTTGTACACACAAAAAAAAAGTAAAATTTTAAATAATTCTTACGTTTTATTAATTTTTTAATTCATATTTTCAATACAATGAACGTACGAGATTTTTTTATGCAATGGTAATGACGTAAATACTCGCTAGCGGTCTAGAGTACGTGTCGCTGTGCAAGACCTCGCGCGCAGAGGCTGTGTCCACTTATGAGGTTAATTTTCCACCATAAGACAAAATATTTTTCTTTTCGAATAACAAAAGCGCAATGAACAACAATTAATTTTTTTTTAAATGACAATGATGCAAAACTTTAGTATCATTACTTAAGCAACTTTTTGAGAAAAACTCAAAAATTATTTTAATTGATTAGTATTTAGGTATTTCTAACAAAAACATCATAAGAACTTAAAAAAATCTAGAATAAGCGTTCAAACTGTGAACCATTTACAGCTTGGCGATGATAAACTCGGTTTTAAAAGCCGTTTATAACAGTCCCAACTATTTCAGGTATAATTTCTCTAATACGATCTTTTACATTTTCGATATTCTCCGGCCTCCTAGCATAAACTTAATTTTTAAGGTGAACTAATCATTGAAACGAGAAAAAAAATCTCTATCAAATGAGTATATTAAGTATAGGGGTAATATCGGTAGTAGCCATTGAAAATTCAAAACAATTTGTAGGAACTGTTAACCAGAGCAGTTAATTGGCACAATTTCCATTATTATGCCACTAAAAATCCATATATTTTAAGAACTGTAGCTACAGCATTAATGGTCAAAGAATTTTTGGGGTGCAATTTCAGAGAGCCACGTTATTGGACCAAATTTTTTTGATCAATATATTAATGGCGACTCTTACTTAATTTTTTAAAAAACTATTAAGATTGTTAGAGAACGTCCCTCAGAATTTAATTGCAAATTTATGGTTTCAACATGAAGGTGCAGCTTCTTTCTATAGTTTAAAAGTGAGACAGTTTTTAAATAATCAGTTTCCAAATCGGTGGATTGGAAGAGCAGGTCCAGTAAACTGGTCACCCAGATCACCGGACCTGACTTGCTTGGATTTTTTCTTGTGGGGTACAATTAATAACATGGTATACAACAACTCGAGAGGACATGAAGTTAAGAATTCAAAATGCGTTTCAGCAAATAACACCAAGAATGCTGCGTATTCGTTCTTAAAAAAATATCAGTTAATTTCGTTTAACGTTTTCGTTACAAGGGAGGGTCACAATACGTTGTCGCTAGAATTTGATTAAGGCCGTGTTTATTGCATCAAGAACATCACAACTAAATGTTTTCCAGAGTTATACGTGCCACTGGCCAATTCCTTCGGAATAATAAGGGAGAAACTGAAAAATTGGTACAAAAAGGTCATTTTTGCGATCGCGTTGGCTATGACACCGTCTGACAAAAAATGTAAATTCTTCTATTAACCCATGCGCGCATTCTTTGCGAGTAAAATGGTGCAAAGTTTTTGAAAAAATCTTGAACGGTTCCATAGAAAAACGTCAAAAACGAAACCCCTGCATAAGCGCTATGATTTGCAACATATGCCGATGACATCGCTGTGCTCTCGTCACAATACTGACCCTACAAGAGCTTCTGAACATTTACAGATTGCGTTGAATAACATACAAAACTGGCAATAAATATGGAGGATGAGAGTAAACGACAAGAAATTCAATCACATAACTTTTACTAACAGAAGAGAAAGTTGTCCTGCTGTAATATTTAATGGTCAGCAACTGAATCACGTAGAAGCCGTAAAATATCTTGATATGCACCTTGACCGGAAATTAAATTGACAAAAACAAATCTTTGCAAAAAGAAAACAACTAGGACTCCAACTTCATAAGATGTATTGGATGATAAGCAGCAGATCTAAAGTCTCAATGGAAAACAAAGTGCTATTGTACAACGTAATAATGAAACCCATATGGACTTATGAAATACAGCTCTGGGAAAGCAATTCTAATATAGAAATATTACAAAGATAGCAAGATAAGGTTTTTCGACATTGTGGGTGCGCCCTAGTATGTCCCAAACGCTGTGATACAGCGCGATCTAAAATACCATCTATCAAGCAAGAGGTCAAAAAATTTAGTGAGAAGTATTGTGAACGAATTAAAGTGCAACCTAATGTGCTTGCAAACCGGCTTATGGAAGGCAACTCAGAAGAAAGACGTTTGAAGCGGTTCAGACCAGCGGACCTGCAAAACAGGTTCAAATATGTAGTATTAAGTGATAGATATTAAGTGATTAGTAAATTTTGTCAATAAGTACCTAACGTTAGTTAGTATAAATAGGGAATTAATCATTGGAATTTTTCCCTCCATGTTCTTGTCGACACATTAAGTATTTATTGTTCTAAAGGGGATAGATTGTATGGAAGAAAGGGGGAAAAAATAAAAATAAGCGCTATGATTTGGAGAAGTTGTGGTATATCTATATTATATCTATAGGACTTGCATAGACGTTAAACATAGGGAAAACATTTTATTCTTGAGGCTTTCGCGGCCGTTATCCATAATACAATCTTGGTTTCCGGGTTTGGAACCGCGTCTTCTATATTTAGAAGTAGTTGACGTTTCGACCATTGTGTCTTGGTCTTTTTCAAAACGACTAATTTGTTAGGGATGTTGCTGGGTTTATATATCCAGCTTGTGGAGGCGTGGCGTTCCGCTTGATGGATTTGTTCTGCCTCAGTGATTTTGTGATGACTGGTTTCCAGATGTTTGGGAGTTGTATGCCTGTGTTTCTGTTGTAGTTGTTTGGGTTCTTGATGATTTCCAATGATTCTCGATATAATCTTGGCCAGAAATGGTTTGCGCGGGCCAGTAGTTTTGTTTCTCTGAAGAGGATGTTGTGTCCTGTACCCTGGGCGTGTTCTGCTACCGCTGATTTATCGACTTGTTTTCTTGTTGTTTGTCCTTCGTGTTCTTTGAGACGCGTTTGTATACTCCTGCCAGTTTGTCCTATGTATACTTTTCCACAGAAGCAAGGTATGCTATATATTCCCGCGTAGTGTAGTCCTGTGTCGTGTGTTCTTCTTAATTTATTCAAGAGCTTCAAAGGAGCGTTTAAAACGGTTTTAATTTTATGTTTTTGTAGAAGCTTTGATATTTGATATCACCGGCACTCGCCAACTTGTACATGGAAGCCTTCGAAGAACAAGCCCTATTCTCCAGCAAATTGAAACCGAAACACTGGTTCCGATACGTAGACGACACCTTCGTCATCTGGGAACATGGAAGAGAACCACTTCAAGATTTTTTAACACACCTGAACAACCTACACAAGAACATAAAATTTAAGATGGAGGAAGAGAAGAATGGCGCGTTACCCTTTCTGGACATACTGGTCAAAAGAGAAGCAAACGGAACACTTAGCCACAGCGTTTACCGTAAACCGACCCATACCAACCGATATCTAAATGCTGCATCACATCACCACCCGGCCCAAAAACAATCGGTGATCAACACATTAATACATAGGGCTAAAGAGATATGCACACCAGAAAACATCAAAGAAGAACTGAACATGGTCACGAGAGCCCTGCAAGAAAACGGTTACCAGCGTAAACAAATACTTCGTACCATACAAAAACATGCCACGCCAAAAGAAGGAAAAGAAAAGAAAGAATACATCGCTACGACTTACTTGCCCTACATCAGCGGAGTGACTAACAAAATATCAAAGCTTCTACAAAAACATAAAATCAAAACCGTTTTCAACGGTCCTTTGAAGCTCTCGAATAAATTAAGAAGAACACACGACATAGGACTACACCACGCAGGAATATATAGCATACCTTGCTCCTGTGGAAAAGTATACATAGGACAAACTGACAGGAGTATACAAACGCGTCTCAAAGAACACGAAGGACAAACAACAAGAAAACAAGTCGATAAATCAGCGGTAGCAGAACACGCCCAGGGTACAGGACACAACATCCTCTTCAGAGAAACAAAACTACTGGCCCGCGCAAACCATTTCTGGCCAAGATTATATCGAGAATCATTGGAAATCATGACAAACCCAAACAACTACAACAGAGACACAGGCATACAACTCCCAAACATCTGGAAACCAGTCATCACAAAATCACTGAGGCAGAACAAACCCATCAAGCGGAACGCCACGCCTCCACAAGCTGGATATATAAACCCAGCAACATCCCTCACAAATTAGTCGTTTTGAAAAAGACCAAGACACAATGGTCGAAACGTCAACTACTTCTAAATATAGAAGTCGCGGTTTCAAACCCGGAAACCAAGATTGTATTATAGGGAAAACTGTTTATTACAAAGGCCTCGTTTTTCTCCGGAACCGTTTAAGATTTTTTCAAAAACTTTGCACCATTTTACTTGCAAAAAATGCGCGCATTGGTAAACAGAAAAATTTCGATTTTCTCATGACGGTTTCATGGCCAACGCGATCGCAAAAATTACCTTTATTATTCAACTTTTCAGTTTTTCCCCTATTTTTCCGAAGAAAATGGCCAGTGGCACGTATAATTCTGCAAAACGTTTAGTTTTGATGTTTTGAATGCAATAAACACAGCCTAAACCAAATTCTAGCGACAACGTATCGTGACCTTCCCTGGTCAGTCTCTGGTTCCAAGTTTGTCCCAAAAAAACTTCACATTTTTGGTGAATTAACCGTTTCTCTATCTTGAACATTAAGCGAAATACAGATGTAATCCCATCGAATTTGGACCACCCTGTTAATGACCGTTTGATAGTATTCGATTGCACAATAGTTAAACCTCCTGCAATAGCGATTTAGCAGTAGATGTAAAACTTTAGATTTATTCACTTCTAAAGTTACTAAATTACTCGGTGCAGAAGATACTGCGAAAAGACTATTTCGTTTCGAAATCAATTTTACACTTCTTTATCGCAAATCTTTAGATCCATAAACCACAATGTTTTATAGTTTTATAATAGCGTTATTTACAGCTTTGGCTTGCGCTCAATTTACTGCGGCCATCGAAGCGGCAAACTGTAAACTTACCGGTAAACTCAAGCTAATGCCGAGATTTTTCGATCCCCAGTATCGGTTATACAAAAACAATTTTTATTATTTGTCAACTTAGTTTTAAATATTTTAGCAAACTACTTTGTAAAAGGAGAATAATTCATTATACCGAGTGATTCGGTTTGACTGTCGCCAGGGCCACCTTAACCACAGGGCTAAATGGGCTATAGCCCCGGGGCGCCAGCCTTTTGGGCAGGCAATTTTGCTTGCACTTTGCACTTAAATCGCTAGAAAATAATTTTATCGAATGCCTTCATTTTAAACACGTTTATTTGTGTGAAGATAAAGATAATATAACTACTGCGGACTTAGTTTGGGGACAATAATTGATTCAAAAATTGAGTCTACATTTCCTAAGTGGCTACAATAATGTGAATTTTTTTAAGTATTGCCGCTAAAAATTGCAGCGATGAAACATCTTTTTTGGCGCTTAATAGAATAAAGAATTATTTACGCCCTTTTTTGGGACATGGAATATTAAATGATTTAAGTATTTTGTCCATAGAGAGTCATTTATGTAATTATGAATACGTGTAATATTATTAACCAATTTACCAAAGAAAAAGCTAGGAAAATAAATATTTAAGTTATACATACAGGGTGTGTATAAATTGGCGGAAGCGCTACACGTGACGATAACCTTCGTAAAATTTTAAGTCCAAAATCTTAATACAAAAATGTTGTACCATGCTTCCTATGGCCTCAGGAACCATTTAAAGAAACAAAAATTTGGCAACATTGCATCCATTAATTCGCGTTTGGACATTTTTTTATCAGCAATTTTTACTTAGGTATTTATAATATTTGTTCGAACTAAAAGCCTTCAGTTCGTCAACCTAGCTGCAAACTGTTAGGTATCGACTAACACAAACTAGAAAACAGAGATCACAGCTAATGACAATGTTGCCATGTGTATCATTTTCATTCAAATCAGTGATTAACATATTTTCAACACCAATTTTTGTAAGGAAAAACACAATATCTAGGAAAAATAATTTTCAAAATTTATTTTTATTCCAAACCGCAGTTTTTTCATTAAAAAATATTAAATATTAACGCTTTTTAAAGGACTGAATGTTAAAACTTTGAGGACCTCTTGCAAACACAGCAAGCATGGTACAACATTTTCGTATTAAGATTTTCGACTTAGAATTTTACGAAGAACATCGCTACTTTTAGCGCTTCCGCCAATTTATATACACCCTGTATAATAAGTTACTTTTGTTTTTATTCATAAGGTTATTTGAATTTTGTATGAATTTTGTATTTTTATTTGTTTATTGGTAATTGGATTTCACATATTTGACATTTTTGCTTGTCCTGGATTCCGGGAAGAAATCGGTCGGTCTCCTTTCCGGGATTTCCCGGGATTCCGGGACGTAATCAATTAAATAAATATTTAAAATAAATAACCCAGAAACGGAAGGAGCGGTTTATTAGTTAAAAACAACTCCAAGTCATATATACAGGGTGTGTAAAAATTGGCGGAAGGGCTACACGGGGCGATGTTCTTCGTAAAATTCTAAGTCGAAAATCTTAATACGAAAATGTTGTACCACGCTTGCTGTGTCTGCAAGAGGTCCTCAAAGCTTTGACATTTAGTCCTTTAGTAGGCGTTATTATTTAATACTTGCAAATGAAAAAGCTGCAATTTGGAATAAAAATAGATTTCGAATAGTATTTTTTCCTAGATATTGTGTTCTTCCTTTCAAAAAATGGTGTTGAAAATATGTAAATCACTGATTTTAATGACAGTAATACATATGGCAACATTGTCCTTAGCTGTCATCTCTGTTTTTCTCGTAATTATTTCTTGTTTGTGTTTTACGATACCCAAAACTTTACTAGAAACGCACAAAATTCTGTCTTTTTAATTTTCGCCGGACTTCTTAGAATTAGGGGCCCATTCCACCCTTACGGCCTGGGACCCATAACAACCTTAATTCGTCACTGACAAGAGTACCACATTCAACTTATCGGTTATATAGCGTCTATCGGCGCTGTCCGATCTCCAGACTGTTCCTGCACCCCTTCCTATCCTGCCACTGGTCCTTTTGCAGAATTCTCTCGCTCATAGCTCTCTGAATGCCCTCGTTCCACGTCTTCCTGGGTCTGCCTCGTTTTCTCTTTTCCGGAAGGACCCAATCCAGCGTTACTTTTGGCAGTCGATGGTCTGCCATCGTTCTTACATGTCCGTACTGTAACGTACCGTACTTGGCTCAGTATTATTAAAAGTCCTTATGCTTTTTTACTTATTTTCTTTTATACTGAGTACGGTAGTTCTGGTGAATTAGCGAAGTTGCTTAAACGATGTTATGGCTCATGATCGTCATATTTTAGTGTAGGACCCTGCTACGTTGTGTTTCCATAGAGAACTCCAGTATTTAGAACAGCTATAGGTTTATTAGACAGTAAATAAAACAAACAAGATGTTGTAGATTTTGTTTATTATTTAACGTTTCATTACGTAGATAATTGTCACATATAAGGAATTATTATTCGTAGTTATTTCGTGGATAATTCTCACATATTAGGGATGATTATTAGGCAAGGTTATTTCGTGGATGGTTGTCACATATTAGGAATTATTAGGGTTAGATTATTTCGGGTACTTATTATTGTCACATATTAGGAATTATTGTTGGAGATTCGGGGTGATTGTCACATTTAAGGTTTTATTATTGGTTTCGGAGTGGGTGATTTTTGGTATTCGTAATTAGAGGTTTTATGAGGCATCGTATGGCGGAGTGATTGGGAAATGGTGGATTATTATGGGACGTGTAATATGGTAATTGTGAGATTTCGCGATTCTAGGTTGTATCAGTGATTGTAAGGAGGATTAATTAAGGAGTGGTGAATTGTTATTTAAGATGATGCAGTTGGGAATATTATTGCGCAATCGGGTCGTTAATGCGGGGTTGTCCGGTGGATTAATTGCGAAGGCATTGGGTTTTAAATTTACGGAGGGCCGAAAAATATCACGCAATTTGTTACTAATAAAGATACACGTTTGTTAAGGTGACTAACGGAGTTCCCTGCCTTACCAATTGCTTTGTGGAGAGAACATCTATCATTTAGTCGTTACAATTTTTTACGCAAATTTAGAAACAATGACTCTGGGAGTTCCCTGCCTCAGAATTTCTTCTGGGAGAAAACATCGATCCGAGAGTCGGAGTTTAACGCAAATTTGGAAATATTGACTGACCAAGGGAGTGCCCTGCCTACAAATTGCTTTGTGGAGAGCACATCTATCGCTAGGTCCCAAAGAAAATGGTTATCAAAAAAGTGAACCTCGATTACTGTAAAACAATGCCTTTTATACCCTTTCGCTGGATACCTGACGGTCAAAACCGCCTATTTTTTGGGATGGACAAATCGTGCAAGAGATGTTAAATAATTAGGGTGGATATTAACACATATACATTCGTTAATTCGTTATTCAGATTTGTGTATAATGGTGGGGTGATTTCTGAATCCGTTAGCTCGTCGATTATTGGAGCTTCTCAAAATAAATAGTTTTCTAACAATTTTAACTTAAGTTCTCCCCTCCATTAAACGTCGAAATCTGTTACTTGAAAACAAAATATACTAAACCAATGTAAAATCATATCAATTAGTAACTTCAATTACTCAATATTTTACATGTAATTGTAATCAGTTATAAATAATAATATCTGCACAAATATGAACATTAAATAAATCAGAAATATAATTCGCAACACAATCGCTAGACAAATAGGGCGGGCATCCCCGAGGAATGTTAAGCTTAGGGTTGCCAGATGTTATGGTTTGACCTGCATTCGTTTTCTTAGAATGCAATAAAAGACAAATTTATGACATAACAAATCAGTCAACGCTTATTTGGTCTAGCATTGGGAATTAGCCCTTGACTCGGTAATTATTAGAAACCCTTGTATTGATAACGATTTTAAAAGTGTTTTGTTTACTAAAACACCCTGAGAAAATATAAATATTATAATCTACACGCGTTTTTTAAAACACATGTGGCTTTCTTTAACTTTAAACATGTTATTTATGGTTTTCTAGAAACAGAAAAATAACTAAATAATACTTTATGATGTTACGCGAGTAAATTAAAAATTGTTTTTAAATTATTAAATATACTATATGCGACCATTACAGTACCAAATTAGTTGTCGTCTTTCTGCCTCTCGCGTTATAGAGTCCCGCAGTCCGATTATTTCTTTAATTGTTGTGTTCGGTACCCTAGTCTAGACATTGTACACGATCCTCTTAGGGCATCCATCCACAGAGCTTCCAGCCTTCTTTTATCTGCTTCTGTCCACCTCCATGCTTCTGTTCCATACAATACTATACTTTTAGTAACTGTGTTGTATATGTTGTATTCTCTCTTCTTTGTTGTTTCTTTACTCCACCATATTCCATTTAGCCTTTTGATACCTCTTCTTCCTTGACGTATTCGTTGTCAAATTTCTTTTTCATTCTTTCCATCATCTGAATTTTTACACCCAGGTTGTGGTAGCCATTGCGTTTAGATATTTTCTTTCCTCTTTCTCATTCTAGATCATCGGATTCTCCCCCCAATACAGAGGTATTTAGTTTTCTCCGTATTTATTGAAAGCCCCGCTTTTTCGTATTCTTCTTTAATTTTCCTGGTCATGTATTGGAGATCATCATTATCTTGGTCTATAAGCACCTGGTCGTCCGCAAATTGCAGAATGTATATATTCTATATTGCTTTCTCCTACATTACATTATTACATTAAAAAGAAAATAAGTACGAAGGACCTTATAATCCTACTCAGTAAATAGGTCACAATACGATCTGCGACTTTTAGGTGTTCTCTTTTTTTGCAGAAACTGTTAATATTATAAGGAAAGAGCTAGGGGGAGGGGCCGGTCGGTGGTGTGAGAGAATGGGAATATGGGATTTCCACAGGATAAAATCATAAAGGAACGTTCCCAATATTGAACGCGGGATATTTTGACAGCTTATACGTTGGTTACCGCTAAAATTGGTAGACAGGTGCGTTTTATTACAAATTTCCAACGGCGCCTTGACTTTGCCTTCGCTATTAGAATCTCTTCTGAACGTTAGAGGAATATATCAGACCGGATGGAAATATTATGTTCTTTTTGTTGAGGACAATAATTTTAAGCGCTTTATTGGCACTTTTATTTGAATATGAAATAAGGTGTTATAAAAATATATTAGTTCATTTTATATCCACGATAAAGGATTTGAAAGTAGCAGGGACTCGTTTTATTTATATTTTATGGAACGGAGAAGTAATAATTCAGAAATGTAGAAGTCTTCCGAGTTTATTAGGATATTTTAAAATACTTTATTTTTCTGGGCGCATGATCAACCGTATTCTGGCCACATGTGGCTACGATTTAACGAAATTTAATTTTTTAATCCTGCTCTTCTGTTCGCACTCGTTACGCGCATGCTCCGTTCGGGTCCAAACGACCCAATACTTAGAGTGGTCGCAGCGAGAAGTGGACTGTGACGCAGAAACCAAAACAGGTCCAAAGCGTTTATTACTGCACCACCTAAAAACATCGGCCTGTCTCAGCAACGTGGTAATAACCTGTAAATCACAGTAGTCAAATTAAGTCCACTAAAAGTCAACGTTTTTAGAAAAGTCTAAATATCAATCGCGATCCCCTCTCTTTGCGCATCTCGCGGTCCACTTTTGGGTGCGATCACTCTAATATTGTAACAAAAATTTGTTTACAGAAAAAAAAAATTACTAAATTATATTTACTGTGAGGGTGGTTCTAGACGTATGTGACATGTAATGTAATGTAACGTGTAATGTAATGTGAATTGTTTGGACGGTACACGAGCACGATGCGAAACCTGTTGTTGTTTTGGTTGATCCGCTGAATTGCCACGCACATGCCTAATAGAAACGTCGTCTTTGCTTTATTATTACTACTAGCGATTCCGGTTCCCGACTTGCGCGTAGAATTTTCTTTGCGCGTAAAGTTCTCTTTGCGCAATAAATTACCTTTCGTTTGTTGCACGTTACATGTCTCTATGTTCACTAGATATATCGAGTATTACTAAGCGAGTCGTTGAACATCGATTGGCTCAAATTTTTATCTACAACACTCTTTCCTTCACCGCTAGACACCGCCTTGCGCGTATTTTTCTCTTGCGCAAAAAAATATCTTTCGTTTGTCCATAATTGACTTCGTTCCTGAGATATACAGGGTGTCCCAGATTACATTTCCAGCATGGGGATCTCGCTTATTATAAGAGATACAGGTTTGTTTAAATTAGAAGAATTATTCCTTAGTATTAGAGGAGCTACAAACAATTTTTAAAAGTACAAAATTTCTCGTGCTTCAGATGTTATAGCAAAAAATATGAAAATGTCCAATTTCTTTTTTCTCTCGTAACTTTTTTGTCTTAATCATTAGAACAATTTTATTTGTACTTTCTTAAGGCACTTTTTAATGAAGAATGTAACTGTTATTTTAGATTATTTTTAACACCTACCATTTTTGAGATATTACCCCTAACTTCATTTTTTCTTACGGCTTGCGAAGTTGGTTATGGAATAGTTGAATGTGCTTTTTTTTTCTCTTTACAATGAGATATTACTTGCTGCATTTATTTTTATAAATAAGTCACAAAATCAAGAAAAATCGTATTTTACCCAACACTTATCAAGTTATCTATGAAAATAAAAACCAAAAACAACTAATTAAGTGTCAAATAACAGTTACTATTTGTCTGCGGTATCATTTATGAGAATTTAATAGTATTGTTGTGTAATTTGAGAGTCTTTGTAGTAATTGTTATAATGATAGCAACATTTAAAAATAGCAATTTAATTTGACATGTTGAGATGCAACATTCTTTGCCATAAAAACTGTGAAGAAGCTGAGCGAATATAATTAGAGCTATATCCCGAGAAAAGGCAACAAAGGATGCGTAATTACAAAAATTTGGAAATAAATTTAAAAGTATATGGTTTTTTCGACAAACCAACCAAAAATCCAAAACAAATCAATAATTAATTAGAATTATTTATTTTACACAGTTTCTATTGTAAATAAAGTGGCATTTCAACATATACAATTTTTAATTAGTTGTAAATGTGCTCATAATTATATGATAACAAATTTGCTACAAAGACTATCGAATTATACAACAATACTATAAAATTCTAATAAATGATACCGCAGACAAATGGTAACTGTCATTTGACACATAATTAGTGGTTTTTTGTTGTTATTATTATAGACAGCTTGATAAGTGATAGGTAAAATACGATTTTTCTTAATTTTGTGACTTATTTATAATATAAACGTAGCAAGTAATATCTCATTTTAAAGAGAAAAAATAAGCACATTCAACTATTCCATAGCCAACTTCACGGCGCATAAGAAAAAATGAAATTAGGGGTAATATCTCGAAAATGATAAGTGTTAAAAATAATCTAAAATAACAGTTACGTTCTCCATTAAAAAGTACCTTAAGAAAGTACAAAAAAAATTGTTCTAATGATAAAGACAAAAAAGTTATGAAAGAAAAAAGAAATTGGACATTTTCATATTTTTTGCTATAACATCTGAAGCACGAGGAATTTTGTACTTTTAAAAATTGATTGTGGCTCCTCTCATACCAAGGAATAATTCATCTAATTTAAGCAAACCTGTATCTCTTATAATAAGCGAGATCCCCATGCTGGAAATGTAATCTGGGACACCCTGTATAGATTAGCCGTCAAATTTCAAAATAGATACATCAGGTCATATATTGTTGAAAAGAGGAAAAAATTAGCTTTTGAATGATGCCAAAATCAACTATGGTTTGTTTGTATTTAAAAAATGTAAGTTTATGCTGTATCTCAAAAACTAAACTAAAAGCGATAATAAAAATGTTAAATTTTTATTATACTTGCATCGTCTTCTCAAGTAGGCAGTTTCCCTCTAATTTAACCGACCTAGTAGCTTTTACCGTTTCCGAGATCCCCATGTATGCATCAGTAACAAAGTAAAATAAATATCTTTACATAAATATAAGCTACCTATATGTAATAAAATGTTGTCACCTTTTGTAGGTACCTTTGTAGGCTGCTTTTAATTTTCCCCTTTTCTCTTCGATACGACGCCAGTAAACTTATCATTTTATTTTTGCAGTCGTCAATATCTACTTCAAAAGATCGCGCAATTTCTCCTCAAGCATCACTTTTTAAATGTTTTTTGTAATAGTTGGAATCTTTTATAATCCAAATAAGGGTCTTATTCTTATACAGCTCTATCAACTCCAAACACATTTCTTTGGTCCACATCATTAACACTCAATAAATTCGCAGATACTGTAGTATTCCGCGCTATTACATTACAACATTACATGGTACACCGAAATATGTCCAAACGTGCATTGCGAGCGCCTTTGTGTTGGCCACAAAAACCGACAGCCGATGGATCACTGCGAGCGCCGGTTCGAACATTACATGGTAATGCTCGCAGTGCCATCCACACGAAGAATTTGCGTTACATTCAGTGCAGGATTTACGTATAAGCTACACGAGCTATATCTTAGGGCCCCCACTTTCTTGGGGGCCCCCAAAAAACATTGTACGAGTGAGCAATTGTCATATATGTACAGTGTGTCCAGAATTCGAGGCTCACCATGGGTAACTTTTAAACCGTTATAGATACAAGGTTAGTTAAATGGGACAAAAGTTAGCTATTTAGGGGTGTATTTTAAACCAGATCTTGTTTTGTTAAAAAGTTCCATGGCTTGCGTGATATAACGAAAAACCAAAATCAATCAAAATTTTTAAACTTAAATATCTCGGCTATTGTTGCAAATACACAAAAATATCAAAGGATTTTTTTTTTGTAAATTTTGTTTTCTATAAGATGGCGATAGTCATTTTTTTTTTAAATAAATTACCGTACCAGATATTTGACAAAACAACTTTTTTTTTAAATGGCAGTCGTAGTAGGTGATGACAGATTTAAAGATTATTTTTTTCTCTTTACAATGATATAATATTTTGTATGTCTATTTTTAAAAATAAGCGAAATAACCTAAAAAAATGCAAAATCATAAGATAAAAATCAAGGTTGCCATGTTTATTGTTTTTTCTGCATGGCAACCTTGATTTTTATCTTAAGATTTTGCATTTTTGTAGGTTATTTCACTTGTTTGTTCCCTGTTAATTATTTAAAAGTAAAGGAAATAAGATTGAAATAATATAAAACTAACCAATGCCAGGCGAAGCGTCATATTATATGGTTATTTTAAGGACACCCTGTATTTTGTGCGTTTTAAAATAACAAAAATCGCGCTGTTTAGATTCGTAAAGCTCCAATAGGAAAAATGTGCTTTGTTGACCCGTAAATTTACTGCAAAGGCTTCACAAATAACTTACCCTATAAAATTAAATTATGCCAACGAGTGTTGAGGAAACAAAGAGTAGATAAAAATAAACTGTTTTGATCCAATTTATCTGGCAATTTTGAGTTAACCCGAACGCGTTTACCTCTTTGATGTGCTACTGACCATCACAGTATCTGTCAGAGGTCTTATTGAACACAGCGGTTCCAAATATTGGGCGATGGGGCATTCTTAGTGTGACCAGAGTTGAGAGAAAGCAATGGAGAACGCAAATTATCCCCTAGGTCAACTGTCCTCCACAAAGAAATGTTTTATTTAACTGTAAAAACAAATTAAATCGAATGTACCAGTGGTCCAAATTAGATGGGATTACATGGGTATCTCGCTTATTAGGCAAGATAGAGAAATGGTTAAATTACCAAAAATGTGCAGTTTTTTGAGAAAAACTCAGAATCGGTTTCAAAAATATTTTATCATTTCCGGTTTTCGAGTTATTGAATAAAAAGTGTTTTCTTGTCATATTTATAATGCGTCATCTCTCCCTTATTGTTGTGAATATCAAAAAAAAAATTAGGTATTTCTATGTAAACTTTGATGGCACTAAAACAATTTTTTACGCTCGCCGTTAAAAAGTTATAGCACAAACTTACCTTTTTTTTTAAATGAAGCTATAGTTGGCTATGACTATGACCTATTTAAATTCCTTTTTTTTTTCATTCCAAATATACAGGATGCCCATTTTTCTAACCGGTTGTATGGGTAACTCCGTTAATATTAGAGATACAGAAACGTTTAAAATAGCAAATTTGTGCAGAATTTAAAGGGAAATCTGATGCCATTTTCAAATTTGACCTACGTCCTCAACTTTTTGAAATATTTGAAATAAACCAAAAAAGGTCGATTTTTTCAAACTTGAATAATTCCGTAACCATATAAGTTAGAACAAAAATAAAAATTCGCTTTTGTAGATATTTTTACGTAGATTTTAAATATGTTAACGAAATTTTCATTGCACTCTCGATTTCCGAGTTATAGCACAAACTTGCATTTTTTTAAATGGAAGTCATAGTTGGCTGTGGTCTTATTAAAATGGTTATTTTTTTCTCGTTTCAATGATATAAGGTTTGTTATGCTTTTCTATTGTAGTTTTTCTTTAAATAAGCAAAAATCATTTTACATGTTCACTGCCTACTATCAGATGGGAGTTATCCCGTGTTGATGTTATTTTTCTTTCGATGTGACATTAAAGAGTTGGCTCTTATTGTTAGTGTAGCAATTATAAGCCAGTTACAAATTTTAAAAACAAAACCTTAAAGTTTGTCAAATAACATTTATTGTTTGTTATAGGTACGTATAAATCTCTCTCTTGTGTTGATCAAAATTTTTGATTGAGTTTATTGTAAATTTCAAAAACAATGTTTTCTAATAAAGAAATATCATCAGGCCTTTTGGTATACACCTTATCTTTAAGCGTACCCACAAAAAACAATCAAGTGGTGTTAAATCCGGTGAACTTGCCGTCCATCTCACAGAGTCATTATTGCCAATCCATCTAGGAAAACGATTAGACAGATAATCAGACACAGTTCTTAAATTGTGCGCAAAAGCACCGTCATGTTGCAAATAATTAAAATTTTGCACTAAATTCAACGGAACTTCATTTAATATGATGTCCAGTTCATTTTGCAAAAATGACAAATACAGATCACCATTTAAATTTTCATTGTAAAAGTATGGACCAATTATTTTTGTACTAAAGATACTACACCAAACATTTATCGAACATATTCTGATCTCATCTTTCAATAGTACGGCGAGGATTATTTTGAGACCAGTAAATATAATTGTGTCTGTTGAATATTCCGTTACTTGTGAATTTGGCTTCATCAGTAAATAAAATGTGTGAGTAAAATAAGACACAACTCCTAAATGTCACATCCAAAAAAAAAGAACATCAACACGGGATTACTCCCATCTATTAGTAGGCAGTGAACATGTAAAATTATTTTTCGTTATTTAAAGAAAAACTACAAGAGTAAAGCATAACAAACCTTATATCATTGAAACGAGAAAAAAATAACCTTTTTAATAAGACCACAGCCAACTATGACTTCCATTTAAAAAAATGCAAGTTTGTGCTATAGCTCGGAAATCGAGAGTGCTATGAAAATTTTGTTAACATATTTAAAATCTACGTAAAAAGATCAATAAGAGCCATTTTTTATTTTTGTTCTAACTCATATGGTTACGGAATTATTCAAGTTTGAAAAAATCGACCTTTTTCAGTTTTTTCAAAATATTTCAAAAAGTTGAGGATGTAGGTCAAATTTGAAAATGGCATCAGATTTCCCTTTAAATTCTGCACAAATTCGCTAATTTAAACGTTTCTGTATCTCTAATATTAACGGAGTTACCCATACAACAGGTTAGAAAAATGAGCACCCTGTATAAGGGTTGATCCTAATCAGTTTTTCGCTAATAACTTTAATTTAACTGTTTCTCTGTCTTGACTATTAAGCGAGATACCCATGTAATACCATCAAATTTGGAGCACCCTGTATAATGCAGTAGAATGGATTTTTACATATTGTGATACCCTGCCTGGTATCAAATATTTTATTTTACCTCAGTGTTAATTCATTTACTTTTAAATGAATGACATTGGAACAAATGCTGACGCATCAGTTACTGAAACATGTAGCACTTCAAAAGGGCCAAGTTGTGAGGACAGTAGCGCTGGAGTAGTTAAGAACCAATCACCGAGGAATATACAGCCAGTCGAGAAATAAAGGAGTTTGTTGTTAAAATTGTTGTTTTATTTGTTTCTTACTGTGTACTAATTGCTCTAGACCTGTGTACTACGGAAAACAACGTTTGAGGGTCCAACCACGTTACAAAGACGATCACGAGCCATAAGTATCAACAATAAATATAAGCAGGGACTGAGAACGGAACGAAAACGAAAACGTTAAACGAAATTAACCGAAATTTTTTTAAGAACGAAAACGAAAACGAAAACGAAATTATTATTTTTCGTTCAAGAACGAAAACGAAATAAATATTTTCCAAAACCGGTTTTAACCGGTTTTAACCGGTTTTGTCGCTATTTAAATTTTATTTGTTAAACACAAACGCGAATTTACCTTCTGTGCTGGGAAGACTCCACGAGGCAGTAAAAAAATCTCACTTGAAATAAGTGAGCTTCACTTTTCTCCATATATTTAGTACGTGAATATGTATTAACAACTTTATTGTTTATACTTGCAATTTCGGGTAACACAATTAACGGTACAGATATTCTCTATTTCTAATTTGTTTTTTAGATTAGAATATACACTTAATTGGATATTTATTATCTATGTGTACGTTTTATTTGCGTTTAGACATAATAATAGTAAAATTTATTTTTACTTCGAAAAGGACTAATGTAAAAGAAGATTTATTGGAAGATGTGTTGCTAGTAAGATTTAACGGAATGTGAAAAATGAAAATGTATATTGTATGGTATGTACAAACTTTTAAGTTAGAGTACATTTCAAGTTAATATAAGTTTTTTTTAATATCTTTTTTATTTATAACATTTAGTAAATTATCCACTTGAATTCATTTTTTTGTCTTTTTAAATAATTACAGCAGGATCTTATTTAATTCAAATGCATAGATTTTTAGTACTAAACAAATTTAAAACAGCACTTGCTATATTTTCATATTTTTAGATAAAGACCGTGTGTCTAATTTAACCTAATCACGTTGTTTTTGCACCTTACGGGTGTTAAACTTAATAAAATGGTTAAATGTTAATGTGTTTAACGATTTGGTAAATTTAATATGGCGATGATTCGCCAGTCTAAAATATGCTGTCCGTGAGCATCAAACCCCATCGTCATCGTTTATATTTTAGTTGAGACGCAAATATTGTTATCGTATTAATAGAGGGTCGTGGTGACTAGAAAAAAAAAAGATTTTTTGGCGACAAAAAAAAATATTGTAAAACCGGTTTTAACCGTTATTTCGGTTCACGAAAACGAAAAAAGAATTTTTTCGATTAGAACGAAAAGAACGAAAACGATATATTTCGTTTTCGTTCCGAACAGAAACGAACGGAATTTTTTTCGTTTTTAGTCCCTGAATATAAGAGTAATAAGCACTCTTTCCCAACAGTGCGGCCACAATACTGTAACAATATTTGTCATCATTATTCATAATCAGAGCCATTGAGACAAATTTTTGGACCCCATGATCCATGACAAGCTGTGACATAGACCTTCTTCCTAAAAAATAATGCATTGTGTTTATCAGCTAAGCAGACGTATAAAACTAAATATTTTTTAAAAAACGCTGAATAACTCACAGTTCATTACTTTCAAAAATTACAGCACGATATCTACAAACATTAACTACAAATATTTCGTTGATAGACAAAACTCGAACACTGGCATTATACATCCCAAGCGATGACCATAGAATTTTGTGCTGATTTCAAATCTGAAAAGAAAAGTATTTACCAACAGTTAGTGAATAAATTATCCAGAAAAAAAATGGGTTTAAATTTTTTTGTTTCAAGTGATATTGTAGAAACACTTTCTATACGCAACTTTATGTTCTTCATTCACTGCTCTAACCACATTTTGTATAAGAACCTCTCAATGAACTTTATTTTATCTACTTTAAATTATTAAATGTAGGTAAAATATTACTGTGACAATAATTAACTCGAAAAAAAATATATTGTTTGGGAACTTCTGACTCTAACCCTAATTTAAATATAGGGGCGAATATATAAAGAAAGTTCAACGGAATTTAGATATAACATTACCGATATCTTTACAGCAGTTCAAGTATAAAGAAGTCGGACGGAATTTGTATAGAAAATTACGTTATCGATTATTACTAAACGTTCAGATAAGTTTCTGCATTTAAGGGAAAATGAATCAGATCAGTTTGAAACCACTTTTTGTTGCGTCTTTAAAACAACATTAACTTATACCGGGTGCAAACGCAATCAGTCTCACAAATTTTTTTCTTTTTAGTCTTTAAGCCCGTGTGACACGATGCAAATTTCTATACAAAATATCTTATAATGTTTTTCTTGTATAGTGTTGAGTTCTCTGTACTATATTTTCTATATGAGATTTGGCTGCACAGCCCCAGAGCTCAACTCCGTAAGTCTAGATCTGTCTAATGACGCGTATACAGGGTGTCCCAGATTACATTTCAAGCATGGGGATCTCGCTTATTATAAGAGATACAGGTTTGTTTAAATTAGATGAATTATTCCTTGGTATGAGAGGAGCCACAATCAATTTTTAAAAGTACAAAATTTCTCGTGCTTCAGATGTTATAGCAAAAAATATGAAAATGTCGAATTTCTTTTTCCTCTCATAACTTTTTTGTCTTAATCATTAGAACAATTTTATTTGTACTTTTTTAAGGTACTTTTTAATGGAAAATGTAACTGTTATTTTAGATTATTTTTAACTACCATTTTTGAGATATTACCCCTAACTTCATTTTTTCTTATGGGCCGTGAAATTGGCTATAAAATAGTTGAATGTGCTTTTTTTTTCTCTTTAAAATGAGATATTACTTGCTACATTTATTTTTATAAATAAGTCACAAAATCGAGAAAAATCGTATTTTACCCATCACTTATCAAGCTATCCACGAAAATAAAAACAATATACAACTAATTAAATGTCAAATGAGAGTTAGGTACCATTTGTCTGCGGTATCATTTATCAGTATTGTTTAGTATTGTTGTGTAATTCGATAGTCTTTTTAGCAAATTTGTTATCATATAATTATGGGCACATTTACAACTACCTAATTAAAAAAATTTTATGTTGAATTGATACGTTATTTGCAATAGAAACTGTGTAAAATAAATAATTCAAATTAATTATTGATTTGTTTTGGATTTTTGGTTGGTTTGTCGAAAAAAACATATTCTTTTACATTTATTTCCAAATTTTTGTTATTACGCATCCTTCGTTGCCTTTTCTCGGGATGTAGCTCTAATTATATTCGCTTAGCTTCTACACAGTTTTTATGGCAAAGAATGTAGCATCTCAACATGTCAAATTTTTCGTTTTTTTTTTAATGTAGCCATCATTATAACAATTACCACAAAGACTATCGAATTACACAACAATACTAAACAATTCTAATAAAAGGTACCGCAGACAAATGGTAACTGTCACTTGACATTTAATTAGCTGCTTTTGTTTTTATTTTTATATACAGGGTGAGTCACGACGGACGCGTCGGAGTTTTATGGGCAAACGGTTTATATTTTCCAATTTCTGTCGCTGTTAGATTATGTAAGTCAATAAGGGCTACATTTCAAAAATATTTTCAAATATACAGGGTGCTCCAAAAAAGAGTGGCATATCAAAGTTATATTTTTTCTTATAGAACACCCTGTATATTTTTACATTTTTGGATTTCTCTTTAAATTTAATTCAAAAAATGTATAAAGTTATATGGGTCTAAAGTCAACCGTTCTTGTGAAAATTGCATTTTCATGAAAATACAGTATTTTCAAAAATTTTGAACATTTGAAAACTTTGACAAGTCTGAAGAAATTCGCTTGGAGATAAGATTGACAATAGGTTATCTAACACTTTGCATCACCTACATTAATAAAATATTATACAGGGCGTTTTTTACGCTTGGTCAAACTTGTGAAACTTTAAACATCGATAACTCATTTTTTTTAAATACAACACCCTATATTTTTTTAGTCCGTCTTATAGAAAATTTAATTCTCTTTCGAAAACATTAAGGCTGTTTTTCACCTAAAATTGATATTTTTCGAGATATCGCGATTTTATTGTTAATTATTAGGGCAAAGTAATATTTTCAAGTAGGCTATGAAGGTAGACAGCGCTAATTTGAAACAATTAAAAGAAAAAACAAGACACTTATAATTTTATCGTTTGACTACACACTTTTGACAAATTTTTATAGGAAAGTTGTAGTTTTACCATACCTACTTATGTTTAAATAGAGATTTTTTTAAATTATTTATGCATTTATTTATTGGACCAGTATAAGATGATTACTAAATCCTATAAACCATTTTTTGTCTGTTTACGATACGATACTACGACACTCTACCGAAAACAGTACCAACCATGTTGTTTTTTTTTAATGTAAAATTAGACAAGTCAGTAGTATTACTTTTTTTTTACTCAGCGTTCTGTTCTCGTACCTAATAAATTATCAATCGCATCGGTTTTTAGGACTTGGCAAACGATTAAACTCAATTATATGAAAAATATTGTGGCCCTGATGAGAAACCTATATTTAAACGTAAAAATGGTAAATCTACAACTTTCTTATAAAAAAATGTCAAAAATGTGTAGGCAAACGACAAAATTATAAGTGTCTTGTTTTTTCTTTCAATTGTTTCAAATTAGCGCTGTCTACCTTCATAGCCTACTTGAAAATATTACTTTGCCATAATAATTAACAATAAAATTGCGATATCTCGATAAATATCAATTTTAGGTGAAAAACAGCCTTTATTTTTTCGAAAGAGAATTAAATTTTCTATAAGACGGCGTAACAAAATATAGGGTGTTGTATTTAAAAAAAAAGAGTTATCGATGTTTAAAGTTTCACAAGTTTGACCAAGCGTAAAAAACGCCTTGTATAATATTTTATAAATGTAGGTGGCGCAAAGTGTTACATAACCTATTGTCAATCTTATCTTCAAGCGAATTTCTTCAGACTTGTCAAAGTTTTCAAATGTTCAAAATTTTTGAAAATACTGTATTTTCATGAAAATGCTATTTTCACGAGAACGGTTGACTTTAGACCCATATAACCTTATACATTTCTTGAATTAAATTTAAAGGGGACTTCAAAAATGTAAAAATATACAGGGCGTTCCATAAGAAAAAGTATAACTTTGATATGCCACTCTTTTTTGGAGCACCCTGTATATTTGAAAATATTTTTAAAATGTAGCCCTTATTGACTTACATAATCTAACAGCGACAGAAATTGGAAAATATAAACCGTTTGTCCACAAAACTCCGACGCGTCTGTCGTGACTCACCCTGTATAGCTTGATCAGTAATGAGTAAAATACGATTTTTCTTCATTTTGTGACTTATTTCAAAAATAGATGTACCAAGTAATATCACATTTTAAAAAGCATAAAAAATGCACATTTAACTATCCAATAGCCAACTTCGCGGCCCATAAGAAAAAATGAAGTTAGGGGTAATATCTCAAAAATGGTAGTTGTTAAAAATAATCTATCGTAAATTATCACTTTCAGGTTCTTTGTGCGCACGGAGTTAGTTTTTTTAACTGTTTATAAATTCGGAATAAAACCCGTTTTACGTTTCGATGTAAAAAAAATTATTCAAATGTCAAGTTGACATTAATTTGCTTACATTTTGGCATTTGTTTTGCATCGGCGCGGCCTACTTCGGTGCATAAAAATGCAATTAAATGACTACTTTTTCGAAAAGTATTAAATATCTCAACAACTACGGGTTTTAGACATAGGACAACCCCTATAAAAATTGAAGAGGAGAAAAAAGCTATGGAAGAGCGAAATAAAATAAGAGTGGTTACATTTGTCACTTTGAAGTTTGGAAAGTTTGGCAATTTTTTGTGAACACCCTGTATCACTAAATTTAAATTTTTTATTATTAAAATGTTGCTCCCAACCGGACTAACAGTATTGCTAAAACTTATTTCTTAACTTCAAGAAACGAGGTTGCTACGATTTTTTAAAGTTAAGCCTGCTTATGTGAGATTTTTCGGAAAAAAAATTATAAGTTTGCAACACTGACACAAAATCAAAAAGTGAACAGACATTCATGCAGAGGTTAAAAAATGACATTCGAAGACCTAAATATATACAGGTTGTTCCATTAAAAAAAATCTTTGTTTTTGTTATAGCGCAAAAATGGGACACCCTGTATAGTTGAAAATAATTTTAAGACGTAGATCTTTTCAAACCAATAATTTGATGTATTTAAGTTTTTTTCTATCTCCTACGGGCGGGGCGCTATGAAAGCCCGACGCCTTAATGCAGGACCCTGTAAAATATTGCCTTTAGTCTATTAGAATTCATAATCAATTGTGGCCCGCATTGATATAGAAGTTGGACAGCATTGACTTAAAGTTTAAAGTAGCTCCCATGCATGATGAGTTTGGCGACCACTGGTTTAAACCCAGAGCCGTGTTTAGGGGCGGGCGAAGGGGGCGCTCGCCCCGGGCGCCGAAATCAGGAGGCGCCAAAATCGTCATTGACGTCTTCTTTTTTTGGAGGTATCTACGTTACGTAGTACCAGCGCGAAATTATTTTGTGTCCTAGGCAAAGTTTATTGGCGCGTCCCCTCTTCCTTTAGTCCTTTTATCTACATTGTAAATTGTTATTAACAAGTAAATAACGTACGGCGTATGAGGTATAGAAAGCTGACGTAGCGTAGCGTAATAAACTCAATAACGCTTCAAGTAATAGTGATAGTGTAAGCACATTAAACCAATGACTGTGTAGTGAATTAAATTTTAAAATATAATCGTATAAATAATTTAAATAAAATTAAATATTATCCATGGAGAAATTTTTTAAAGCTAGTGGTAGTAGTGATAAAAGGAAAAGAGACAATAAAGAGCAAGAGAAAAACAAAGAAGAAGGCGGAATATACAGAACGTACAAACCAGTAATCAGATCACCAGATCAAGCAAAAACCAAAGGTTCAACGGAAGAAAAGCAAATGGAGGAATTAGTAAAAGTAATTGGTTAATTAAATTGGTGGAAGAAGTTAAAAAGATAAGGGAAGAACAAAAAGCATTTAGGGAGGAATTTATTGCAACAAAAAAAGTAAACAAAGAGCTTAGAAAAAATATGCTTAGCTTAGAAAACAGAATAGAAAAAACAGGAAAAAAGGAAAGAAATATAAAATTGTGATAAAGGGAGCAAAATTTGATGAAAATAACGGTACAGCAGGTATCGAAGAATTTCTAGATCAAAATTTAGGAGTCAAAGTAAATATCAAACAGATGTATGTGGTGGGTCGAAAATATGGCAAAAGTATGACAATAGCAATGACAAGTAAATGGGAGTAAAATAAAATAAAGATAATGCAGTATAAGAGCAAATTAAAATGTCAAAACGTTTACATAGACAATGACCTAACAGTAAAAGAAAGAGAAATACAAAGAAAAATCAGAGAAGAGGCAGAAAAAGAAAGAAAAAAGGGCAAAAAAGTCAGAGTAGCTTATCAAAAACTCATCGTAGATAATAGCATCTGGCTATGGAATAAAGAGAAAGAGGAGCTACAGCAAAAAACAGACCCAAAAAACTAAGGACGGAAAACAAGTTGCGGAAAAAATGGCACGAACACTACACAAAAACGGACATGAATAAGGAAAAACAGATAGCAATCAAAGCACGAGATAATAAAAATGATAAAAAATAGAGATAAGAAAGACAAAATGAGAATAGGTACTTGGAATACCAGAAGCATAAAAGGAAAAGAAAAAGAAGCGATCACGGAAAAAAGTCAGCACAACACAATTCAACAGTCCTACACCTAACAGTAGAAAGACTCATGACCTAAAAAAATAATGTTCCTTAAGTTAAATCTAAAACTCAGGGCTGCGGAGTCGGTAAAAAAAAGTCGACTTCGACTCCGACTCCGACACCGACAAAATTAAATACTAAGACATTTTATGATGTGTAATATAAGAAAAAAAAAAGAAATATAAAAAAATTATTTAAAATTTGAGCTTAAATTTTGCGGCAAAGGACCATCTCGCAATTTTTTGTTGTACCCGGAGTCGGAGTCGGAGTCGGTACATTTTTTCCGACTCCGACTCCGACTCCACTGACCAGAAATTCCTTCTAAACTCCGACTCCGACTCCGACTCCACAGCCCTGGTTTAACTATTGAAGTATTTATTTATTTACTTTTACTATCAGACGCTCAATCCGGCTTCAGAGCCAAACATTCATGTGAAACATCATTAAATCTTGTGCTAGCTGATTGGAAGCAACAAATTGAAAATAACAAATACATTGTGAGGGTATTTTTAGACTTTAAAAGAGCATTTGAAACCATAGATAGAAATAGGCTGATTAAAAAACTGGAACAATATGGCATACGAGGAATCGAAAACAGGTGGTTTGAAAGTTATCTAACAACTCGCTATCAAAAAACTAAATTTAACAATATAGAATCAGAAAAAATTATCAGCACACTAGGTGTACCACAAGGTTCAGTTTTGGGTCCTTTACTTTTTGTGCTGTACTTAAATGATTTGGAACACAATATAAAAAACTGTAGTGTAAATCTCTTTGCAGATGACACATTAATCACAGCTTCTGATAGCAACCTAGAGTCGGCTATTAATAGGATAAATAATAACCTACACGTTGTATCAGAATGGTTAAAAGTTAACAAATTAAAATTAAATACAGACAAAACCAAATTTATGATAATAGGAAACAGGCCAATACCAAATGATGTAAGCATTAAAGTTAAAATAGATAATGAAGAACTTGAATGTGTTTCGCAAATTAAATATCTTGACGTTATGATAGACAATAAACTTAAGTTTAACTGCAATGTGGATTACATTGTGAAAAAAGTTGCGAAAAAAATTAGTTTTCTAGGTAGGTTGACAAACAAGCTAAGCCTCTCAGCAAAAATTACAGTATATAGGTCACTAATTGCTCCACACTTCGATTACTGTGCGAGTATTTTGTTCTTATACAATGAATGCGACTTAAATAAATTGCAGAAACAACAAAAGAACAAAACAGAGGAATGCGTGTTATTTTAAAATGCTCGAGATACACTAAAATAAGCGAAATGCTTAATACCTTAAAGTGGTTAAGTATACGTCAACAAATTACTTTTAATTGCCTTTTTTTAATATACAAGGCAATAAATAATTTTTTGCCACGTTACATGACTAAAAATTTAATACAAAACTGTAACATTCACGAATACCAGACCAGGAACAAAGACGACTTTAGACTACCAAAACTAACGAAAACAAATACACAGAACGCCTTGTACTACAAAGGGCTCAAGATTTTTAATGAATTACCTGTGGAAATTAAACAAACAACTTCCATATCAAATTTTAAAAAACTATGTTTCGAATATGTGAAAAATAATATTAAGATTTAATAGTTAAGAAAATATGTACAAATAAATATAAGTAGCATTAAGATAATGTAAAATTAGCTAAAAGCTAAATAAAGATTTCTTATTATTATTATTATTATTATTATTATTAAAAATATTATATGTGCATACTTATGTGTTTTATAAAGTGTTTTTTAAAACGAGCCCCATTTTCCAAGCCCGCACGAACAAGTAGGCCCGAGAAACCATTTTTTTTTTAAAGGGGGCGCAATTTTTCTTTCTTGCCCCGGGCGCCAAAACACCTAGACACGGCCCTGTTTAAACCGTCCAAGTTAGCCAACAAATAAATTGAAAATTTTAGCTCCTTCCAAGTTTACTTCGGTGATTATAATAAATCAGAGAAATAAATTCTTGGACAGGTATATTGTTCCCGCGAGGCAAATTCAACACTAAAAGTGTTTCAGATAAAATTAATACTCTCTTTTAAGAGAAAATAGAAAGAAAGCCGGACAATAATTTCTACTTATTCCTGGTAAATCTGTTCAGCGGGTCAATACTGACCAAAAGTACCCATACATTTCACTTAAGTTTCCTGGCGAGCTCGGAAAATTGCTGAAAAAATCGCTCTGCACGTCCTTTCGTACATCTACCACTTACTTATTTAACGAAAAGTTTTTTCGCCAAACTACTGCGAGCTCTCTCAATAATTTATTAAGCGATGTTTATATTTCTGCACAGCAATCTCCTAAATTTATGTAATTAAGCACGCAATTAATAAGTGTTTGGCGAACACGAAGAAATTTTCAAACGAAACAGACCTCACGCCCCACCTGGAACGTGACTAAATGGGGTCCAAACGTGATTACCGCGAACAGGACGGGCACAAACTACACATGTGTTGTTGTCTGCCTCCGACACCTGACTCGAGTGACACTGAACGAAGACGAAAGCTAATCGCTAGTGTAATTTTTTCCTGGGTAAACTACCGACTATTTAGTTTCGGTGGCTGTGTCGTAGGAGCGCACGGGTAACGGCTCTTCCGGTTTCTGCGCTTCCGCTTTGTTAACACGGCCCTTATACGCTTCTACAGAATCTTAACAACTTCGCACAAAGTGTATGGAGCGCTAAACAGCGCTTTGGTGTGAACCTGTGAACAGACGCAAACAATTAAATATCTTGGGTACCTATCTTAGGTAAAAAAAAAATTCAGCGTCCGCCACTGACACCAAAATCACTATTGTCACCATCATTGAATAAAAAGATAAAGGAAGGAGCTTTTAACATTATACTGCATCGTTTGTCGGCGACGGAAATGACGACATAAAAGGCCTCTGATGGCGGCCGGTTTTGACAGATCAAACAGTCAAGAAATTTAGGGTTTTGTGTGCTAAAATGGTTTACAGCAGATCTTGTAGTCTTACTAGGTCAAAAAATGTTGAAGATTAAAAGATTACGTTTCATAGGTAAGTAGACATTAATATTTTGTAGTGTAATCATGTATTGAAAATTTGATGTGGTTTGTCAAAATGGTATGTCATATCAGTGGCGTGCATTTGTGCACAGCATATCTTTTAACTCTCATGATAAACCATCCAAATATTGAAATATGCTGTCGTTTTTTTAATTCCCTCAACTACGAAACAATAAATAAATAAGTAAATAACAGGCTCAAGTCAAAACAAAGCAAATATTTACATTATTCAATACATATTTAAAAATGTTAGGTACACCACTGAGAAGCGGAAACATGCATCCGCCATATTGAGAGGCTAACCTGGACGCCTTAAAATCGCTAAAATGCTCGTTCCTTTATCTTTTTATTCAATGGTCACCATCCATACCTAAAAATTTAGACTTTTTAATTAAATGACTATAGTAGTTAAACATAAAACTACGATAATTTGTTAATTTGTTTTGTTGCAGTTATGCACAGTGTGGGAAAATTTCGATGTTTTAATAGGGAATCTCGGTAACTATAAGAGGTATCAAAAAACGGACCGCGCATCCTTGATCTCTTTTTTCGAGAAAAAGTTAATGGTGAAAACTAAAATTGGTTATCGTCTTTTGTTTTCGAGTTATCGCCGATAACTCGATTTTTCGACTTTTTGTTTATGAAAATAAAGAAAAATAATTTTGACGTTCTACTGGCACTTTTTTGATAGCAATGCAGTGGGGTAGTCAATTTTTCAAAAAAAAATCGAAATTCGAGTTGTGACTTAAAGTTGTATTTTTTTAAATGGAACCCATAGTTGGCTATGGCTTATTTAAATTCCTTATTTTTTTGTCATTCCAAATATTTATAAGGTTTGATGTATTTATTTTTAATAATAGGTACGCAAGTTACGGAGGTTTTTTAATTTTTTTTTAAATCAAAAATAAAACAAGGTGTAAGTTAAACCTTTTAAAACTCATTTGGTACAAGTTACGAAGGTTTTGTAATTTGTTGTTGTGATAAACATTACAAATATTTGAACATTAGATAAACTACAATTAACTACATTACTGCAGATTCCGACTTTATCGTTGTTTCCTTATTTTTATATATTTATAATGTTTATCAAAACAACAAATTACAAAACCTTCGTAACTTGTACCAAATGAGTTTGAAAAGATTTTACACCTTGTTTTGTTTTTGATTTCACAGCCTACTATAATTTTGTTTAAAAAAAAAACTAAAAAACCTCCGTAACTGGCGTATTATTGAAAATAAATACATCAACCCTTATATATTTGGAATGACAAAAAAATACCGAATTTAAATAAGTCATGGCCAACTATGGGTTCCATTTAAAATAATACAACTTTATGTCACAACTCGAATTTCGGATTTTTTTTTTAAATTGACCACGCCACTGCATTGCTATCAAAAAAGTGCCTGTAGAACGTCAAAATTATTTTTGTTTATTTTCATAAACAAGCGAGATACAGTCATAAAACGAAAAGTCGAAAAATCGAGTTATCCGCGATAACTCGAAAACAAAAGACGATAACCAATTTTAGTTTTCACCATTAACTTTTTTTCGAAAAAAGAGATCAAGGATGCGCGGTCCGTTTTTTCATATCTCTTATAGTTACAGAGATTCCCTATTAAAACATAGAAATTTGCCCACCCTGTACTGGGATTAACAGGATATGTTAATAAATCTTCACAATAATTTGAAGTGTTTGAAGCAGACTCTTAACACGTTCACTGCCACTGACTCGAGGTTTGAGTCATGGCGGTCGTTCATTAGGAGCCAATGACTAGACATTTGAGTCACGGACATATCTGTACTAAATGTTCTAGTATTTTGTTGGCCGTTGTGAGCCTACTTTACGATTTTACTGGCTTGTAGGGAAAGGTGAACCTCAACTTTTCCTGGTGTCGGTTTTTAAAATTTGTTTTGGTAAGCAGTTACAGTTTTAATAAAATATACTAAACATTAAATATTTCAATAAAACGCGTTGGCCTCTGAGGGTCGGCACAAAATTTTGGTTGGCAGTGAACGTGTTAATAAAGATACAAGTTATTGGTATCTATGGATTCGTTGGAAGATGCTCCATTTATATAACCGCTTGTACCATCATAGTTCCATTTAAAAAAATTGACTTTTTGTAAAAAAAACGATTCCACAACCTTCAAAGCCAATTAAAGTAACCTAAATGTCAATTAAAATTTACAGAAACGTTTTTTGGACAATTATTGACATAATTAAAATCAATTTATGCAGGTCACGGCACCCTTAATAAAAAACTAAATTTTGTTTCAAAAAACTTTTGAGGTTATAAAAATTAACCAAAATAGTGCAGTTGTATCCAAAATCGCTTCCTCTTTCCAAAAATGTAAAAATATACAGGGTGTGCAATTTAAAATAACAAAACTGGACTCGCATACTTTCAAGACTCGCCTACGGCTCGTCCCAGAAACGCCTACTCGTCAGGTAAAGTACCACTTTCCGGACTTGCCACGTAAATACCTATATTTCCGTTGCTTCAATGTTCGATATCGGTGTAGGAAATTTCAAACTTTGAATTGTTAAAATATAACTCATCTACGGCCTTTCTATAAATCCAAGACATGGGTTATCGAATGTTTTCTCAGTGAAACATCGACACGTTTCTTTACCTTTTCACAATCTTCCCGAGTTTTATTCATTTATCACCGCTTGGGTTGCACATCGTTTGTCAAACTTGCTCTTTTAAAATCGAGCAGAAATATTCAAATGAATTTTTACGTCCTTTTCCTTATCTAAACTCGATTTCGTTTTTCAGCGACGTCGTTTTTGAATACAGCTTCAAGACGTACGATGCTTGATGGCAGACAAGACAGGATGAAAATATCGTTAGCGGCGTAAATAATAACAGTGCGAACGTTCTATTAATTTATTTCGTCGCTGAAAAATGTTGCAGAAATCATGATTAAATTGCAAAATAATGCATACCGCGTCGAGTTCCCGAAACATGCTAACATAAACTTAAAAAACTTTAATCTCCAATGTTAATTGTTAACTCTCTTATACGAGGTGACTATAATATACATATTGTAACGTTTATTAACGTAAAAACTAAGAAAATGTCTACAAATCAATCAATATACTTCACAACTGACTAACATGACATCTTATCTGTTTTTAAAATACTGTATATTAAACCACGGAAAAACTCACCAAGGCCATAAAAAGTGTATACAGAAAAGTTATAGCGGAAGTACGAATAAAAGGCAAAAGCTCCAGAAAATTTACACTACAAAGAGGAATCAAACAGGGTGATAGCCTAAGCCCCCTATTATTCAATATTTATATGGACAAAATACTGAAGACCTGTAAAAAAAATACGCCCAAAGTAACAGTCGGATTCAAAGATCTTTGGCCCATCCAGATACAGTGCCTATTATATGCAGACGATATAATAATAGTGGGGGAAAATAGAGAAGACATACAAAAATCCTTGAACCAGTGGAACGAAACGATACAACAAATGGGAATGGAATAAACACAGGGAAAACAAAAATAATGAAAATAAACGATGATGACCAGCAAAACATCAAATGCGGAGACGACGTACTGGAGCAAGTCTCGACAATAGAGTACTTAGGAACGAAAATTTGCGAAGATGGGAAAATTGACGCAGAAATCCTAAACAGAACCAGAAAAAGCACGAGAATTTACTACCAACTAAACAAAACTATCCTTGGGAAAAAAGAAATTAGTGCACAAACAAAAACCAGAATATACAACACGGTCGTAATTCCAACTATGCTGTATGGTAGTGAAACATGGCCACTAACATCTAAACATGAGAAAAGAATAACGGCAGCAGAAATGAGATTCTTAAGAAAAATAGCGGGAAAAACAAAAAGAGATAAGTGCAAAAATAAAGACATCCAGAATAACCTACAACAAAAACAAATAACCCAAAATATCGAAGAAAAACAATTAAAATGGTACGGACACGTGCAGAGGATGCCGCCAGAATCTATGACAAACAAAATAACAGAAAGTAGGAGGTAATGGGAAAAGGCGGGTAGGAAGGCCAACAACTAACATGGAAAACAGGATAGAACAAATGGCCCGTGTAAGAGGGAAAACAGTTGGGGAGTTGAGAGCGATGACGGCAGACAAAAAGATCTGAAAAAGCTGGGTGGAGAACCACCAAAAGCCGACGCCGTGAGGCATAAGGTTTAGTAAAAGAAGAAGAAGAAGAAGTATATTAAACCACAGTATAGAGATCATACAGTAGGGACAGCTGCTGTCGGCACCTTTGAAGTTTGTTGTTTAAGTTTTTATCCAAATGGCCGTCTATTGGCGATATTTCATATTATAGTTAATAGATGGCGATAGTTAAAAATTGGCGCAAATTGATATAAAAGTTCAAATAGCAGATGTAAAAAGCAAGTATATTAAATTGTTAAGTTAAAATAACACTAACAACTTTTTTTTTATATTAATGAAATATATTTTTTCAAAATATATTATATAAACTAACATAAATATATGAATATTCATAATTTCCTTATATAAACATAGATACAATATACACAATTTCATAAATTACTTTTGAAAAATTTTAATTTATTTATTTCGTTGAGTAACGTGACCATTTATTTTTTTCGTTAAAACCAGACATTTACTAATGTTTAGGTAATAGTATTTGTATTCAAGAAAACGCATATTTTTTCATATTTTTTATTTATTAATGAAAATAACAGGAATGAACACGTGAAAATATATAATTATGTGGTCATATTTTTCTGAAGAACAAATTTGCTTAAGTACTATATTTGGTGTTGATTTCAAATAAAAATGAAATTCTTGGCAGGATTTCTTAAAATTTATATATACAGGGTGCCTAATTATTCACGGCAAAAAAGTATGTGCATATTCCTGAGTGAAAATGATGACCATTTGTCAAATATTTTGTTATCCGAAAATGCTTCCTTTCAAAGTTAGAGACCACCAAAGTTGCAAGAAAAAAAAATCAAAAAATCGATTACGTCCTAGCCGTTTAAGCTAGAGCTATCAAACTTGGCCGAAATGTTTGGGTGTTTCCCATTGACTTTGTGGGATAATTAGAAAGAAAACACGTAATTGGAAGTATGATTTACAGGCAGGTCATCCGCTTACCATCTTCAGAATTTTTTTCTCTGGAATAAAATAGAAAATGTCATTCGTCCATAAGAAAGTACGACTTAAGAGGAAAAAATTCGTCCCTCTTTGTTTTTTGCTGTAAACGTAGCCGTTTTCGAGAAAATTAGTGCTAAAAATGCATCGACAAACTCTGTTTATACACCTCAAATATTTTTTTTAACGAAACTTAGTTGACTAATGTCGTGCTTGACTTAAGGCTTGTTCACAACCTAACCTTTTTTTAAAAATGTCATACACAAACTTGTATACTCTAAACGAATTAGCCGACATTCATTTAGTTTATGGTGAATGTCACGGCAATTCTTGTGCATCTGCAAGACGATACGCAGAGGGTGGGCAAATTTCGATGTTTTAATAGGGAATCTCGGTAACTATAAGAGGTATCAAAAAACGGACCGCGCATCCTCGATCTCTTTTTTCGAGAAAAAATTAATGGTGAAAACTAAAACTGGTTATCGTCTTTTGTTTTCGAGTTATCGCCGATAACTCGATTTTTCGACTTTTCGTTTTATGACCATATCTCACTTGTTTATGAAAATAAACAAAAATAATTTTGACATTCTACTTTTTTGATAAGAATGCAGTGGCGTAGACAATTTTTCAAAAAATAAATCGAAATTCGAGTTGTGACATAAAGTTGTATTTTTTTAAACAGAACCCATAGCTGGCTATGACTTATTTAAATTTCTTATTTTTTTTGTCATTCCAAATATATAGAGGTTGATATTCTTATTTTTAATAATACGCAAGTTACGAAGGTTTTTTAGTTTGTTTTTTTAATACAATATTATAGTAGGCTATGAAAACAAAAACAAAACATAGTGTAAAACCTTGTAAAACTCATTTGGTACAGGTTACGAAGGTTTTGTAATTTGTTATTGTGATAAACATAGTAAATATATTAGAAATAAGGAAACAACGATAAAGTCAGAATCTGCAGTACCTACCTATTGTAGTTTATTGTAGTTTATCTTACGTTCACATATTTGTAATGTTTATTACAACAAGTTACAAGACCTTCGTAACTCGTACCAAATGAGTTTTAAAAGGTTTTACACTATGTTTTGTTTTTGTTTTCACAGCCTACTATAATTTAATTTTAAAAAAAAACTAAAAAACCTTCGTAACTTGCGTATTATTAAAAATAACTACATCAACCCTTATATATTTGGAATGACAAAAAAATAAGAAATTTAAGTAAGTCATAGCCAACTATGGGTTCCATTTAAAAAAATAAAACTTTATGTCACAACTTGAATTTTGATTTATTTTTTGAAAAATTGTCTACGCCACTGCATTCTTATCAAAAAAGTGCCTGTAGAACGTCAAAATTATTTTTCTTTATTTTCATAAAGAAGCGAGATATGGTCATAAAACGAAAAGTCGAAAAATCGAGTTGTCGGCGATAACTCGAAAACAAAAGACGATAACCAATTTTAGTTTTCACCATCAACTTTTTCTCGAAAAAAGAGATCGAGGATGCGCGGTCCGTTTTTTGATACCTCTTATAGTTACCGAGATTCCCTATTAAAACATCGAAATTTGCCCACCCTATACATAGTGTACATCGGACCCCCAAATACAAATTTGCCCAAGCCCCTTGAACGTGTTATGCACTCCCTAACATCCTAGTGACCCATAGACATGAAAGACAGTACGTAACATTTTACATTCGATTAAGCACGTTATCCAATAATAAATATCAGTAAATTGTAATTGGACTCGCTTGCGTAGGGGAGACCGGGGATAAAAGTAACACGGGCAGGTTGTAACAGTGCCTATAGTTTCTTTAATTTTTGTTTTATATCGCTCTAAACGCTTTTGCAATGTTAAGTTACATCCAGCTCCCTACCTACATTGCTAGTTTTCATCTGTCATAGAGGTTAACTTTTTGCCAGCCAGAGTCACTATTTTCCGCCTAAAAGTTACTGCGTTGTCTCATCCGTCGAGTAACTTTTAGGCGCTCTCTAAAATAGGAACAAAAAAGTACCTATATTATTTTGTTCTAAATTTAGTTGGCTATTGGTGGATGCAATACAATTTGACGTTAGAATCGTGGTTAATTGTGGATTCCCTGAAAAAAATTTTGTGTACACTTGGGGTCAAAAGTAACAAAGTGTTACAACCAACCCCAATTAATGTTTTCACTTGCAAATGTTCACTCTTAGCACATAATTGGTGGCTTTCTTCGTAGATGAGAATATACAAGATTTGTCGGAATAATTTTCCAGTTTGTTGTATCTTTTTGATTCACATTTTTAAATATGTAGGTACTTATAATCTTGGCAAACCTGGTAACTGCAGTCCCAAATTATTAAATTATAAAACTCAGTATATAATATCGGTTTAATGATGGAAATGTATGTAAAGCTAAATCATTTCTTAAAAAGCATTTTAAATTATAAAACCTATGTAAATTGGTACTTTTGGTTTTCCTACCAGCCGCCATTGTTTTTATTCTATTACTTTAATATTTATAACTTAATATAAACAAAGCTTTAACCAACCCAACTTAACCTGACCCTCTTTTACTGATTTAATGAATGACGGTCAGTTTAAGGGCGGTTAGATTTTTTTTAAATAAAACAAACAGTTATTATGATCCAGTATAAATTTAATAATTTGGGACCGCCCTTACCTGGTATGCCATACTGTTCACTTATCATTTTGTATTGTACCAAAGATATTTTTTTTTATTTTTTCATTTTGCTAATGTGTATTTTTGAATAAAATATTAATTTTGTTGATGAATACTAATATATTTACCCACTACTTATGAGCTGTGTAAATTATTTTGCCGTTACAATTTACCCCAATCATTGTTACTTTTAGCCCCAACGTTGAGGTTGAAAGTAACAGCTGTCTTACTAAAGAAACAAATTTTTTTCTAACAGTTGCTTTACGAAACACACGAAATAAATATCTTGGAAGCAAGACAAATGTCCAATCTATCATTAAACCAATTTGGATGTAAAAAATTTGCAATAATCTATGAGAAATTAAATAAAAACAAAAAAATGTTACTTTTATCCCCGGTCTCCCCTACAGGGGGCGCCAGGTTATTTAGCGCCCTAGGCAAAACTTATTATAACGCACAAATTTTCACAGAAATTAATATTTGTGACAGTACGATAATCGATAAACAATAAAATTTTATTTTTTAATAATGGTAATTACACATTTTTGCGCCCCCCCTATTTTTGCGCCCCCCCTATGGATAGCGCCCTAGGCGACCGCCTAGTTCGCCTTAATGGTAGCGCCGGCCCTGCTTGCGTATTTACAGTTTTGTGAATCCCCCACTCGACGTAATGATTTTGCGGCCACTCCGAAAGGCATTAAGCTGTAAATAAAGCAATTACTGGCAGGTCGACCCTCTTCGGTTGGGACCTCCTCAAATCACAAGTAATCAAATTCAAGTCGCCTCTGGATTATCTCGATTTCAAGCGTTTATCACGCTCCTGCAGCAATGCAAATGTACAGGACGGATATAGTACGATCGAGTAAGCAGCTGTATCAACTTCCACAGAGTTTTAGTGCATATGTACTTGGTCGGACGGCCATTAATATTATTAAACTGATAAGACTCTATCGCAAACGTTATTATCGACAAATTAACGTGATGCAGATACGCTAACTCCTTCAGAGTCATTAGTAACCACAATTATTACATATAAAACAGATTCTACTTATATTTTAGTTGGGAAAGACACTGTTGGTGGAAAATTGTAAATTGCAAAAATTTATATAAAGGGCAACATCTTCGTGATCAGTATTCAGAACCAATAACAAACTTGCAACATGAAAACTTAGCATTTTTGAAAAATTTTGTAGAATATGTTAAGAAATGGGATGAGTTAGAAATTAATAACATAGCTAAACGAAACGGAAAGTTGACCAACCAGAAATTTTCTTCATTAACACATACTAGCAATATGTTACTATTACTGACAAATTATTTATTTGAGCAACATAAAATAAATCTTGTATTGTTGGGAAAATTTCAAACAGATCCATTGGAAGCAAGATTTGGTCAATATAGACAAATGATTGGAGCTTCTTAATATAAGGGTAGAACAAGTTTTAGAATCCGAAAGAAAATTAAGAACCATTAATCTGTTAAAATTAAAATCAGCGATTTACAGAAACTTTGAAATTAAAACCTTATTTTTTGAGTAATCACAAAATGACAATGAAAATTCAACTAATATGGACGAATTAGACAAACTATTTGAGGACATAGTTCGACATATTGACGTTATAGATATATCAAGCAATTAATTTATGGTTTTGATTTATATTGGAGGATACGTAATAAAAAAGTTGCAAACTAAAATAAAATGTAAAATTTGTCTTAATTATCTAACAGAGGATAAAATTCTACCAAATTATGAAAAATATGAATGTTTATTATATATAAATGACTTAGATCGTGGTGGCTTAAAAATCCCAAAAGACTTCATTGTTCAAATTTTGTGTGCTATGTATAAAGTGTTTCAGGTTTTAATAAGCGAAATGTATGAGGACATTTTTTTAAAGCAAAAAATCAAAAAGATATTATTAAAATTAAGTGTAGATTATGTACAAGAAATTAATTTAGTAGAAATAATAAATTGTAAATGTAACAGTAGTGAATTAATTGTTATTAATTGCATTTCAATATTTGCCAATATATTATTAAATAATTATCAAAAATTAATAAATGATCAACGTGGAGAAAAAGTAAAAAAAAACCTTGAGAAAATTAGAAACGTATAATAGGAATTAGAAAATATACATTTATAATTAAATATATTTATAATTAAATACCCTTATAATTAAATACATCTATAATTAAATACCTTTATAAGTAAATACATTTGAAAAACTTTAATAATAAATAGTAATAAAAGATACTAATATTTAATTATTAAGGTAATAATTTACGTTACATTCTATAGCCAGGCATAGCGAAGTATGTTCAGCATCCGCCTTAATCCCCACCACTCAAAAATTCAATGAGCCGGCCCGTTATAACGACGGCCTTGATAGTGCCCATACAGAGATAGAAAAAAAATTAAGTATGTAGTCTCGATTTTATATTTCGAGAGAAATTCATTGCCGTAAACAGATTTTTGATATCTTTTTTAATTTTCGAAATATAGCCAAAAACCGATTTTTGGCAATTTTCAAAAATGTTAAATATCTCGCTTAAACAAAAAGATAGAGAAACATTTTTTTAACATTTTTGGCATGGTTTTTTGTCCTTAATAAGATAGCGATGTTCATTTTTTTTACTCATACGAATATCGATATATTACACTTAACTTTCTTATTTTAAATAGCAACCATAAGCAAATAATATATTTTTGAAAAGTGCAAAAAATAAGCTTTTGATTTAAGTCAAAGCCAACTATGGTTGCCATTTAAAATAAGAAGGTTAGGTGTAATATATCAATATTTGTATGAGTAAAAAAAAAATAATATCGCTATCTTATTAAGGACAAAAAACCATGGCAAAAATGTCTTTAAAGTTTTTATTTACCTTTTCGTTTAAGCGAGATATTAAATATTTTTGATATCTTTTTAAATACTCGAAATATAGTTAACACCATTTTTGGCACTTTTCAAAAATATTAAAGATCTTGCTTAAAAGAAAAGGTAGAGAAAAACTTTAAGGACATTTTTTGCATGGTTTTTTGTCCTTAATAAGACAGCGCCGTTCGATTTTTTTTTACTCATACAAATATTGATATATTACATCTAACTTTTTTATTTTAAATGACAACCATAGTTGGCTTTGACAAGAATCTAAAGCTTATTTTTTGCGCTTTTCAAAAATACAGGGTGTGTAAAAATTGGCGGAAGGGCTACACGGAGCGAAAATCTTAATACGAAAATGTTGTTCCATGCTTCCTATGGCCTCAGGAACCATTTAAAGAAAGAAAAAATTGGCAACATTGCATACATTGATTTGCGTTTGGACATTTTTTTATCAGCAATTTTTACTTAGGTATTTACATTTTTTGTTCGTACTGAAAGCCTTCAGTTCGTAAACATAGCTGCAAACTTTTGGGTATCGTAAAACACAAACAAGAAATAATTACGAGAAAAACAGAGATGACAGCTAATGACAATGTTGCCATATGTATTACTGTCATTAAAATCAGTGATTTACAAATTTTCAACACCAATTTTCGAAAGGAAGAACACAATATCTAGGAAAAAATACTATTCGAAATTTATTTTTATTCCAAATTGCAGCTTTTTCATTTGCAAGTATTAAATAATAACGCCTATTAAAGGACTAAATGTCAAAGCTTTGAGGACCTCTTGCAGACACAGCAAGCATGGTACAACATTTTCGTATTAAGATTTTCGGTTTAGAATTTTACGAAAAACATCGCCCCGTGTAGCCCTTCCGCCAATTTTTACACACCCTGTATATAATTTGCTTATGGTTGCCATTTAAAATAAGAAAGTTAGGTGTAATATATCAATATTCGTATGAGTAAAAAACAATTGACTATCGCTATCTTATTAAGGACAAAAAACCATGCAAAAAATGTTTATAAAGTTTTTCTCTATCTTTTTGTTTAATCGAGATATTTAACATTTTTAAAAATTGCCAAACATCGGTTTTTGGCTATATTTCGAAAATTAAAAAGGATATCAAAAATCTGTTAACAGCAATAAATTTTTCTCGAAAAAAGAAATCGAGACTACGTACTTATTTTTTTTTAAATATCTGATAATAACCAAGATACCCTGTATGGGCATCGACCACCCTGTATACCTCTGATAATTTCAGTGTTATGTTGTAAATAAAATAATTTAATTATATCTCGATTTTTTGCTTTGTTTAGGCGTTCTTTTGTTTCTTAACAGCTAATAGATGTAACTCGATGTTATTAATTCATGGCTTGCTTAATTTTTTACATCAAAACCTTTTTTTAATACTAGAGCCGTGAAAATTCTAGATAAATGTATCATATGGCATATCATTGTAAAGAGAGAAAAATAAGCTCTCGAATGCCACTAAATTTACATTTAAAAAAATGCAAGTTTATGCTGTATTTCGTAAAATATGCAATATCAAAAAAAAAAATTATTACCGCCATTTTATAGCGATCAAAAATATCTACCACTTTTGTTAAAAACTACTTCGCTGTATTTTATAGCAACTGAGATAAATTCATGTAAAGATTTGACACATTTTTGGTTTTTCATCGATATCAAATTAGCCTTGAATTTTTTTTTCGAAAACAAACGCTCTATGAAGTAGGCAACTTTTGTCACATTTAACCGACCTTATATCTATTACGGTTTAAAAGTTATTCATGGTTAGGGTACCTTTATAACCAGGGTACGGACAAGCGATGGACAAGTTTATATTGTACATACGGTCGAGTTTCGCTTGCCACTAGGCTGCGACCTCCAGATTTTATATGATTTGCATTGCGTTGATACGGAGTTTTACAGATTTTATTTTTTTTCTTGCTTGTTCAGGGTGTTTAAGTGTGATCCAAGACTTTCAAAGACATTAGTGATAGATGTGTAAGTTATTACCATACGTAAATATCATAAGTTAAGTTAAATACAATATTTTTTTTAATTTTTAAGAAAAACTGCATTGTAATTATTTGTCTACATCAATTTAATAATAATAATAATAATAATAGGCTTTATTTAGTTATAAAAGAAACTATTTTATACATCAATCTTTACAACTAGTACTTCAAATTAAAATTGCAGTTTTACATGGGTCTTACAACCTTCTTTAAACGCATGCAGATTAACAGAATATTTTAATTCGTTTGGTAATTGATTAAATAATTTTAGCCCTTTGTAATAGAGCGAGTTCTGTGTACTACTTTTTTTACATTTAGGCAGTCTAAAATGTTCTCTTTGTCTTGTTTCATAATCATGCTGTTCTTTGTTGTATATCAGATATTTACTCATATATCCTGGCATCATATTGTTTATACATTTATATATTAGAACCAAAACGTTATACACTGTATTTTGCCATATATTAACTTATTATGCATATATTCAATTTTAGTTAATTTAGAACACTGTAATATGATACGCAAAGCTCTGTTTTGCTGCTTTTGTAATTTTTTCAGATCCCCTCATTACTTAGAAATATTATGCTACTGCAATAATTAAAGTATGGTTCTTTTATTGTATGATAGACCAATATACTAGCTTCAAAGTTTAATTTATTCGATATTCTCCCAAAATAACTAATTTTTGCACCAACTTTTTTTACAATATAATCTATGTTCTTTTTAAATTTTAGATGATTATCTATAATTACCCCTAGGTATTTAAACTCTTCAACTATCTCTACTTTATTATTATCTATAAATACGTTAACATTTGACATATTGCTGAATTGTGTACTACCTATTACCATGCATTTTGTTTTAGATACATTCAACTCCAGTTTATTAGCTTTAAACCAATCTGTTACTTCAATTAAATCTTCGTTTATGACATTAACTGCTGTTTGTAAATCTTCACCTGATACCGAAATTAACGTATCATCTGCAAATAAATGCATGTCACACGATTTAACTGTTTGCGTAATGTCATTTATGTAAATATTGAATAAAACTGGACCTAAAACTGATCCTTGTGGTACACCTAACTCGTTAATAATTGCCTTTGATTCTACTTTTCCCACCCTGGTTTTTTGAAATCTGTTTGATAAATAACTTTCAAACCATTTTAGTTCATTCCCTTGGATTCCGTACATTTGTAATTTTTGCAAAAGTCTTTTTCTACAGATGGTTTCAAATGCTCATTTCAGATCGACAAAAACTGCCAAAATTATTTTATCGTTTTCAATTTCATCTCTCCAATTTGTTAAAACTAAATTCAATGCTGTTTCGCATGAATGCTTATGTCTAAATCCTGATTGAGAATCTAAAATAGTTTTGTTACTGTTAAGAAATTCTACGAGTTGTTGTTTAACTATAATTTCTAATATTTGTTCTATTTTAGGTAACATATTTATAGGTCTAAACTCACCGCATTTTTTAGTGTTAATAATTTTTGGAATAGGAATAACCGTATTAATTTTCCAAATTTCTGGTACTACCCCGTACTGTAATGATTCATTTATAATGTTAACTAATGTTTGCCCGATTACTGGTAAGGCATCCCTTATTGTACTAAGTGAAATATTATCTGTACTACTTGAATTTTTGATAGTATTCACTATTTTGTATACTTGGTCTAAGGTAACACATCTAAATTTAAAGGTGTCACTAGCACTTTTTATTTTAAGAATTGGATTTATTGGTGAAGGAATATTTTCGTTAATATCTTTTATGCTGTTTACAAAGTATTCGTTAAAAATTCGTGGCTAAATCTGATTCATTCGTAATTTCCAAGTCACCAAAATTCACCTTTTTAATTTTAACATTCTTGTTTCCCCCCAGTATTTCTTTAAGAGCTCTCCACATTTTAGTCGAATTATTTTGACAACTTTTTAATTTATTTTCGGTATATGAATTTTTAGCAAATTTAATTAATTTAGTATATTCATTTCTTGCTGATTTGTACATTTCCCAGTAATGTCCTAATTTGGTTAATTTCGCTATTTTATAAAGACTGTCTCTCTCTTTTTGTTTAGATTTAAGTTCCGTTGTAAACCACCTGTTTACGATACCGCCAGTGCTTATTACTTTGTACGTGGCAAGTTCGTCGACCGACCTTTGCACTATTTGCGTTATTGCATTTACTTTACCATTTATATCTAATAACTCTACAATGTCATAGTTAAACCTGTCGGATATGCTTTTTTGTAGACTTTGTGTGTTGTAATTAGAGTAGTTTTTAACTAAAACTTTACATGATGCAGCAAAACCAGTTTGTTTTTCGCACTTAATTTCTATGGTATTATGATCTGAAATGTTAAATGTATCCAAAACAGATGCGATAAATTTATCGTTATTAATTAATACTAAATCAATCATGGTGTTTGATGTCTGTGTACATCTTGTATAATCTTTAACAACTTGTTTCAATCCTAAACTATTAAAACAATTTAGCATTTTATTACTATAAAAGGTATTTTTCGACATATCTATGTTAAAATCTCCCGCTAATACAATACTTTTTTTACTATTTTCTAAGATTATATTATATATCCAATTGCCGAAATAATTTATAAAATCACCGTTACTAGAACTAGGTGAGTGATAAACTACACCATAGAGCATTGGTTCTCAATCTTTTTAAAGTCGGGGAACACTAAACTCTGACTTTTTTTTCGCGGAACACTTACAATACAACAAAAGCTTTAAAGCAGGGGTGGCCAACCTTTTTGAAATAGTGGGCGCAATGAAAAAGAAAAGGACATAGCTCGCAAAAATATCTCCATTATTGAAGAGAGAAAAAACGGAATCGTGTCGCGGGCGCATTGTGGGCGTGGGGTTGGCCAACCCTGTTTCAAAGTGATACTTTTATAAAACAATAATATACCGATATTAATTGATGCAAACATATTTATTTAAAAATCATTTAAAATGAGCGTTGGTGATCTTAGGAAATTTCAGCAATATTGAGACGAATAAATGATAAAGCCACTCGCCTCTCCTCTTCTAAATTTCCCACTCTCGCGTTTCTTGGTTTTAATATTAACGGAAAATCCTTTTTCGCAAAGATATGACGTGGAAATAAGTTATAAGGTGTTTAGAGCTCTTTTTGCTAGACCTGGGTATTCTTCTTTAACAGAGATCAAGAATTTTTCAGTAGGTAGTATTTTCAATGAACTTCAATTTTAATCCACGATCTGATGAGAGCCACGTCAGTTCTTCTTCTTCGTTCAAAGTAAAACTGGAGAAGTCGGAACAAGCAAACGGATTTCTTATCCAATCGAATTGTTCAGTGTTTAACAATGAAAAATATTTTTTCAATTTTTTTTTTTATTGTTGTTAAATGTTCGATTATTAAAGAAATAAATGCCTCGTTTGCATCCTGCACAGAGGGGAACATTTCTGTGTTTTTTCTCTCTTACGTGTCTCTTCCATAGTAAAAGTTTTTTTTTCATTACACATAATTTGTCAGTCGATGTAAGACTGTTTTCGTTGTTTCCTTGCATACTTATATTGACAGTATTAAAGTAACCAAAAATATCAGCCAAATACGCCAAATTATTGCACCAATTATCATTTTTCAGATATTTTCCAAAAGTTTCGTGATTTTCTAACTCGAAAAAAAAAAACGGTAATTCATTTTTTAATTGCAACTTGCAACACACGATTTAAAACCTTTCCACGCTACAACCACCTCACTTTTCTGTATGAATAAGTAAACATTCGTAGTCTGCGTCTATGGATGAACAAAGTTGTTTGAAAATTCGGCTTTTTAATAAAATTAACCATGGAAACTACTTGATCCAATACTTCGTTTAGTTTCTTAGGCATTGTCTTTATGACAAGTACTTCTTGGTGCAAGAATCAGTGATTTTTTATTATATTTGGATTGATTGTTTTCGCTTTTGCTGATTACAATACCAAACAAAAATTATTTTACATTGTATTGATTTTCATTTTGTAAACATTTTTAATTATTTGATTTTTTCGCGGAACACTTGAAGCGGCTTCACGGAGCACCAATGTTCCGCGGACCACGGATTGAGAACCTCTGCCATAGAGCATTGATTGGAATTAATAATGTAATTTTGTCATAAAATATTAAATTAAATTGATGAATCTATACTTTTCAGTTGCTCATTGGACTTTAAAACAGGAATTAGGTAAACAATTGTTTGCAACTGCGTGTATCATGGGTTGCATGCTTACAGTGGAAATACGCGCTCCGTATATGTTTTTTAAACATTAATAGCTAATAACATTCATTTTACTCATTTTTTAGTTGCTATACTTACTATTGCATCTATTTCCGCATGTCAATTGAGTTTTTACCTTAAAATTTCGTTTAAAAATTAAATCATTAAAAGAAATCCTATATAATCCCATTGCCGCTATGAAAAAGTTGGAGGGTTCGTGTAGCTTGGCCATATAGAGGTACCCTATTCATGGTGAGCCTCGAATTCTGAACACACTGTATATTTTAAAACGCAAGTTATTACTTCAGACTATTCGTGTTTTTCAATTATCCGTGCACCTCCTTCTCATCATTAGCCAAAACACTGTTCTTAAAATTTAATGAAATCAGAAACACTCTGTACATAAAAAAGTAATTCCAACTAAAATTTCCCGAACAGTTTTGTGATGTGCAGTTGGTTAAACAAAATCATATTTACTTAAAGTTTTCTTCACTTTAAAACCAAATACGAGAGTAAAGTAAGTACATTTTCATTTTCTCGAGAAAAGTTCAAGTCATACGTGACCCACAGGAAATAGAGTTAATTTACTTGACAGACGTTGCTGCTGTCTTTTGTTCCACTTTAGTAGCAGCGCACACTCGGCTCTCTCTAGTTGCCTATGATGGAGGTTGACTGCTGACTGACGTCTCTATAAATGGTTTACGGCCCTATTTCAACAACAATTTATATATACGGGGCGGGGCGTTAGCTTGTAATTGATTTACGTCTGGAGGGATCCAGCGAATTAATTGCAAACATATTTAACTCAAATGTAAATAAATGGGTTTGGAAACGATTAGGGATTTTATAAGTCGCCTTATTTTTAATTTGGATCTTTTTTCTAACAAAATTTTCCTAGTCAAAGGCAAAGCATAAAAAACTTTTTTTTTTTAATGATAATACTAGCCTACAGGTGGCAAAATCATAGATCCTCCACTGTGGATAGAGTAGCGATTGTGGTATTCGTCAAATCTTAGGAAACGTTTACAAAATGGTACTCTTGAAACACTTGATGTACCAGAAGATAAAACCTCTTACAAGAACTAAACAATCAGCACCCTTTGTTATCATTGATCCAGCTTTGCTATTGAAAAAATACATATACGATAAGGCCATATACAGGGTGGTGCTTTTTTCGATGCTCACCATTGCTATCTTGGAAACGGTAAGAGATACAAGGTCGGTTAAATTAGAGAAAAGTTGCACATTTTTATGGCGATTAAGAATCTGAAAAGAAATCCTGGATATTTTGATTCGTTTTTGTTTTATTACAAAAAAACTGAAAAATGTGATTTTAGAAAAATATTATTATCTTCCCTACCACTGACTCTATTTCATTTAAACTTGGTCACTTTATGTTTTTGACCGTCCTGAGTTTGATGACGTCAACAGAAATTTTCTAAACCTTATAGATTTCAAGTTGCGATAGTCAACTTTTTTATTTGTTATGGCCGCCATATTGGATTTTTGCACCATCAGACAGACAAAAAAATTAGCTTTTTAAATTAGTAACCAAAATACCTTTTTTCTTCCAAAAAATTTGTTGAAATTTGAAAATTTGTATAAATAATCTACAAAATCGAGAATGCTCTGAAAAACAATTGAAACTATGATATCAATAATAGTGACAGATTGCGTGCAAGTGACGTACGTAGAGTTTCTTTATCGTCTTTTTTGATTATCAAGATGTTTACGAATGAAGAAAAGCAGGAAATGTATGATGTCTACATTCGAAACCATAAAAACTCTCTTTTAGCGTCTGAAAATTACGCAAATTTATAACCAGAGAGATAGCAACCCCACAGGATAATGTTTACGAGGATTTCAAGAAGTTTGGGTAATTATGGCATGTTTAAAAGACCGCGAGAGCCGTATAGGAAAAGGATTAATGTTAATGAAGTGAATGTGTTGGCTCAAATAGCAATTAATCCAGAAAACTCCAGCCGGAAAATTGCTCAAGAGTGTGGTATTAATGATGCATATGCCAGAAAAATAATTTAAAAAAAACATAACTACCACGATTATAAATTCTCAAGGGTACAAGCTCTTCATCCTGGTGATACGAACAGAAGATTGAACTTTTGTTATTGGTTTCGGGAAAAACTGCAGCAAGACCCACATTTTTCCAGAAAAATACTATGGACTGACGAGTCCTTATTCACAAACTCGGGGATGTTTAACAGGAAAAATGTTCATCATTACGCTACAGTGAATCCCCATTTAATAAGAGAGACTAGGCCGCAAGTTCGATATTCGCTGAACGTATGGGCTGGTATTTTAGATAATACGATTCTGGGTCCCTTTTTCATCGATGGACATTTGGATGGGCCTGGATATTTAAGATTGTTGGAAACAAATTTAGAAGATATGTTAGATGAATTGCCATTATTAACCATTCAAAATCTTCAATGGTTTCAGCAAGATGGAGCTGGTCCTCACAACGCCCGAATTGTAAGAGAATATTTAAATGCACGCTTTCAAAATTCATGGCTTGGTACGTTTGGTCCTGTTTATTGGTTTCCACGATCGCCATGTTTAACGCCCATGGATTACTTTTTGTGGGGCAATGTAAAAGATGTTTTTTATGCAACCCCCACGGATAATATTGAACATCTTCGTCGTAAAATAAAAAATGCATTTGACTCAATTCCGCGACAGACTATCCTAAAGGCAGTGGACGAAATGAATTTAAGGACTGACCTCTGTATAATACATAACGGCGGACACTTTGAACAGTTTAAATAATTACTTATATCTGGTGTTTTAAATTTATTTTCAATTTGTTATCATTAGACCAATAAAATGTTCAGTCTTTTATTTATATCATAGTTTCAATTGTTTTTCAGAGCATTCTCGATTTTGTAGATTATTTATACAAATTTTCAAATTTCAACAAGTTTTTTAAAAGAAAAAAGGTATTTTGGTTACCAATTTGAAAAGCTAATTTTTTTGTCTGTCAGATGGTGTAAAAATCCAATATGGCGGCCATAAGAAATAAAAAAGTTGACTATCGCAACTTGAAATCTAGAAGGCTTAGAAAATTTCTGTTGACGTCATCAAACCCAGGACGGTCAAAAACATAAAGTGACCAAGTTTAAATGAAATAGAGTCAGTGGTAGGGAAGATAATAATATTTTTCTAAAATCACATTTTTCAGTTTTTTTGTAATAAAACAAAAACGAATCAAAATATCCAGGATTTCTTTTCAGATTCTTAATCGCCATAAAAATGTGCAACTTTTCTCTAATTTAACCGACCTTGTATCTCTTACCGTTTCCAAGATAGCAATGGTGAGCATCGAAAAAAGCACTACCCTGTATATCCCACGCTACAAATTAAACATAAAATCGAAAGCAGATATTTGAATTAAAGATTATCGCGTGCACTTAGAATGTTTGAAAATCTTATCGACATATTCACAACAATTTAGAATTCACAACAGGAGATTGAAATTAAATCCTCAACACGCTGGATCAGTGGCGTAGCGAGTGTAAATGGCGCCCGGGGCATATTATTTTTTCGCGCCTCCCCTCGTCTGTATTTTTATTGTAGTTTTTGAGTTTCAAGTAAAATAATGTTGTGTTGTATATAAGTTGTTTCCGGGTTGGAACCCGATAAAGGAGGACGAAACGTCGGTTATGAAGAAACCTTCGACGCGGTTCCAACCCGGAAACAACTTATGCAGGATGATTGAAATTCGAGTTTAAGCATGGGGATCTCGCTTATTATAATAGCGAGAGTATAGGTTTACATTTGGCAAAGTTGCTAAATTCGATGCTCATTGATAATCCAAAGATAAATTGGAAATATCTCAAACGGTATACGAGAAAATTATGAAAAACTGGAAAATATCATTTTTGAAAATAGTCTATAACTCCTTTGGAGTTTAAAATATTTTAAAAACATTAATTAATAATTTAAAAAACATTGCCTAAGAAACTTTTTAAGTCGAATCGGATAGTGGTCACAAACTTTTCCTAGATCGATTCGTTTTTGTTTTATGACAACCAACTTTGTTTTTTTCTTATAGGCAGCATATCGCGTTTTTCTTCGTTATGAAAGTTCATTTTTACGAATTTATTAATGTGACAAGTAATAGGCTTCCAAAACTTTTAGTTTGTTGATGGGTTGTCATGGAAACAACATAAACTAAAATGACCGGCCAACCTGATTTATAGTTGTTATTGTTAAAAACGTATTTATTCAAATTCGACAATGAAAGAAGAAGCAAAATACCATGTGTGATACATCTATGAATTTACAAAAATAAATGCTATTTGATTATGTAATAAATGTAAATAGTAAAAATTGCGCCCCCAAGAAAAAATTATGTAGGTTGTCATAAAACAAAAACGAATCGATCTAGGAAAAATTTGTGACCACCATCCGATTCGGCTTAAAAAGTTGCTTGGGAAATGTTTTAACACCTATATTTCAAACTCCGAAGGAGTTATAAACGATTTACAAATATGGACATTCCAGTTTTTCCTAATTTTCTCGGATACCGTTTGAGATATTTCCAATTTCTCTTTGAATTATCAATAAGCATCGAATTTAGCAACTTTGCCTAATTTCAACCTATATTCTATAGCTATTATAATAAGCGAGATCCCCATGCTTAAACTCGAATTTCAAACACCCTGTATACATTGGACATCGGCTGCGGAAGCCTACAACATAGATTAAAATGTTGTGTTATTTATTCAAATACACTGCAATGAAAATAAGAACAAATTATAAAATATAATAATTGCATTTTAGTTTTCTGGCTTTAAATGAGTGAAATAAACGCAAAAATATTTTGTATTCGCGGCGCCCCTCAAGACTGGCGCCCGGGGCATCGATACCCCCTTGCCCCTCCCGTCGCTACGCCACTGCGCTGGATAAATAATTTTACCACTTGAATTCTGCTTAATTTTGTACGCCATGGAAGTGATTTATTGACCACCGCCAATGGCCTAATAATCACAGAAAATTTAAGACATTTACCGACAGAAGGAGGAACTTCTACAACTGCAGCTTTTGAAGTAAGAGACACGTTTGCAAGATTCTTTAATTCCAATGCTGGTTCTATTTCATGGCAAATAAATATGATTTGAAAAATTGCATTACCATTATCTTTAAATACTGTCATAAATATTATATTATTAAAAATGTTGTTAACATGTTTAACGCCTCTTCAATTTATTTCTATTTTTTTGTACTATGTCCTACAAATCTGCTTTGTTGCAAACAGTTTTAATTAAAAATTACTACCAAATAATGAAAAAAACACTTATTGCCACAATCTATTTCCAATTCCCACTGACGTAACGCTCACAAAATAGAAATTGCTGGTTTTGGAGCGGGAGTGGAGCGCGAGTGGAGAGCGAGTGGAGCGCGAGTGGAGCGCGAGAGGAGCGCGAGTGGAGCGCGAGTGGATCGCGAGTGTACCTATAATGTGAATTGACCTTAAGTGTTGTATGGTGATAATATACACGTGTCGTGATAGTACTAACATTAAATGAAAAAAATATGTACCAGTAACATAATCGCGCGGCGCCTTGGTAACCGCGGGGAAGTATAGTTACCCGTTACACATTTGCTACTAATTGATCTGCGTATACAAAGTAAGGGAGACCGGGGCAAGTTGACGAAGTTAAGAAAAAAATTGGTTTGGGAAAAACATACACCCAGAAGATACTATTGTTATTTTATTCAGAAAGGTAACATGTAACACAACGTAACTATGATTCAATAAAGAACTTAAACATAGTCAAGCAGCTATATTTTTAGTTTAAACTTTTTGGTAAGTGTTCGTCATCTTAGTCCATTACCGGGGTAAGATGACAAACAATATGGGGTGACGAATCAACAATAATCGCATATAAAATCGCCGCCACACTTTGTGCACTCTATCCAGTCTTCATCTGGAGAATCTACAAAAACTACGTGACAATTAGTTTTAAATAATTTTAAAACCGCTTTAAAGATAAACCCTTTTTAGACCACAATTCTTCCGACTCTGCATACGGCCATAAATGTCTTTGTTATAAACCAGATAGTAAAATTAGTGTCAGAACACGATAAAAATCAAAAGAGGCAAGATGACGGCATTCGTCATCTTACCCCCGTCATCTTGCTCCGACGGGTAACATGAACAAATATCTATCTCTTACAAAAAGAAATAATTTAAATGTTTTTCTTATATAGTCAACAGTTTTCTAATATGTTTGGGTATCAAAAACTACTGCGATAAATTTTCAAAATTTATAACTCTCGGTGCTACGGCTTATTGAACTTACCGTTAATATTATAACCCTTTTAGTATGGTACCACACAATTTTTAATTTTACTACGAAATAGTGACATCAATCGGTCGGTAAAGTCAATATTGTTACGCTAATATTTTATCTAATTAATATTATTTAAATTGATGTATTAAAGTTTATTAAACCCCGTTAAAAAGTATTATGTTTCAGACTGCAAACTTAACAGTATTCAAACATCGTATGTTCGTATGTTGTAAGTGCACAATAAGCGAATTCTGTTAAGTTACGTACCATGCATTTCCTGTTAAAATATCAGTTGCTAAGCCAGGGTATTTCGTGTAATAATCTTTTTTAACAAGCCAGTCATCGTTTGCTTCACAATCATCTAGATACCCTGGTTCAGTAATGTTCAATCCAAATCAATATAAGATTCTTCAAGTGATTGTGTAAATGTTCATCATGGTTTTTGGTAATAAATATGCTCCTCAAGTTCATTCGATTATCATTTTAGTAAATTCTACGATCCCCAGCTACGACCCCCAAAGTGCACGATGGCTTTAAGAATAAATCCTTTAAAGCTAACGTGACAATATGTTACTTCACACTACTTGTATGTATTGTAATTAGTCAATAGTGGTGACATATTTTGACAAGAAACTGAATTATATCCCGTTAGTCATCTTGCCCCGTTCGTCATCTTACCCCGGTCTCTGGTTTTTAAAACCGAAGTTCCACAAATAAACATTTTTAATTTTGCACACGTCGACGGCAAATGTTATCAATGACCAATTGGAAACGTACGTTTCGTTTTATTACATAAACAGCAACGCACGCACGTCGGCACATATTGGTTCTGTATTGGACAGTTTTCTCTTTCCGCCTTTCCTATTTCTTTTGACGAATCTGTCTTTTTAAGGAACTGACGTAGTGTTATGTGTTTTTCGGCTCGCTGTGGCAGTGTTTCAGAGTTTTTGCTCCCGCAAGAGGGACGTGAGCATTTACTCGAACGTTCAAAAGAACGCGAAAAACAAATTGTGAGGGAATTCAGTATTATTACCTTAATATATGTGTAAAGAGGGCGCCACAAGTACTTTCACTTATTGCGTCAGCGATTTACGTTTCAAGATTTTTCATGTACGTGACATTTTTTATATTGCACTAAATAAATGTTGGAAGCTTTTCGGTTTACAGCTGAAATTCAATAAAATATTCTGAGATAAAAAATAATTTTAGAACCGTAGAATGTATAGGACAGTTTTTTGGATTTAAGTTCTTCTAAGCACGCTTTATTTTATTAACCTTCACCCTGTCGTTCTGTTCGGGTCTATATGACCCACAACCCACAACATATTTCATTTCAATAAAGTATCCGATTGAAATATTAATTCAAGTTATTACGACTTTATTCCTTTGCCATTAACACGTTGCCGACGATGAGACTGGCCGGCAGATCACACTGGCTCATAATCTTAGAACTGTGAGACCTGCCTGACTAAATGGAGCCGTACTGTGTGTTGTTCACAAGTTTTGCTTTCATACTTTTTGGTTCGTCTATCTATATAGAAGGCAAATTAACTAGTGGGTCCTGCGCGCGGTACGCGACAACTGGGCGACGGTCAACTGGGCGACGGCCAACTGGACGAGACCAACTGGGCGACGGTCAACTGGGCGATGGTCAACTGGGCGACGGTCAACTGGGCGACGTGCCAACTGGGCGACGGTCAACTGGGCGACAGGAACTTAAACATTTTTGAACTCTCAACTCTCATCTTGATTGGATATATATTATTAAGGTGTATGTTTTATTTGCGTTTATAGTTATAGTTATAGTTAGAATTAATAAAAGTAAAATTTACTCTTACTTCGAAAAAGACTAATGTAAAAAAAGATTTATTGTCTGATTTGTTGCTAGTAAGATTGAATGGATTGTGAAAATGTATATTGTGCAGTATGTACAAACTATTAAGTTAAAATATATTTCAAGTTAATTTTTTATATATTATTGTGTTTATGTTTTATTTGCGTTTAGAGTTAATATAAGTTTTCTTTTAATATCTTTTTTATTTATAACATTCATGGGAACATTTAGTGAACTATCCACTTGAATTAATTCGTTTGTCTTTTTAAATAATTACAGCAGGATCTAATTTGATTCAAATTCATAGATTTTTAGTACTAAAACAAACTTAACCCTTTGACTACCAACGGGACACATACGTCCCACTAAGAAGTAAAAATTACTATGGAGTTTTAATACAAATAAATTGTTATTATTTGTTATCATATTGGTTCTCCGATAAAAAATATGTCTTTCTACGTGGGGTAGGGGCTTGTGAATCATTGTCTTCAGTATTGTCATTTTGTCAGTCTGGACTTGCATATACAGTGTGACCCATTTCAAAAAGGATCAATCACCCTCATAAAAAGTTTATTTATGGTCCGATTTTCATAAACTTTTTTTTTCAACGATGAAGCATCAAAATTTCTTATATTTATTAGTATGAGTAAAGCAATATAAAAAAAATTGAAAACTTGAAAATTTAAAAATGGTAGTCAAAGGGTTAAAACAGCACTGCATATTTTTATATTTTTAAATGAAAATCGTGTGTACAATTTATACTAATAAAGTTGTATTTTTGCACCTTAAGGGTGTTATACTAAATAAAATTTAACGATTTGGTAAATTTAATATGGCGGCGGTTCGCCAGTCTAAAATATGCTGTCCGTGAGCATCAAAACCCATCGTCATCGTCTATATTTTAGTGGAAACGCAAATATTGTTATCGTATTTATAGAGGGTTGTAGTGACTTAAAAAAAAATTAAAGTCCTCGATTTTTTTACGACAAAAAAAATGTAGAACCGGTTTTAACCGTTATTATTTCGGTTTACGAAAACGAAAAAGGAATTTTTTCGGTTAGAACGAAAAGAACGAAAACGATATATTTCGTTTTCGTTCCGAACAGAAAACAACGAAATTTTTTTCGTATTTAGTGCCTGCTTTTAATTGCAAAATTTAAACCCCCACCAAAAAGTTCTGATAAACAAAATAACCGGGGTCGCACTTTTCAGCCCCCTGTGAAGGTGGGGGATGATTGAAAATATTACTACGGGAAACCTTTAAATAAGTATAAAATAGGTATCTACCAAAATATCATTCTCCTACATTTTCCAAATTTGAGAAATAAAATAAAAATTTAATTTTTACCGCTCCCCTTTAAAGAAGTGTAACTCCGAAAGGACACGTCTAAGAAAAAAAATGTATATAGGTACAAGTCCCTCTTTAATTGTTGATAAGGAAACACCTTCCGATTTTTTTCGCAATATTTAAGAAAAACCCTGTAGATGACCGGCCCTGACTATGGTTTCCAAGTTATTATATATTTTATTCATAGTATATGTGAGCACCAACTACTTGCTGAATAAAAGATCACATTTATAATAAGACATCAGGTTTTATGTACCGTAAAATTAAAGAGCGTTTTCGATTAAATTGTTATGGTAATACTTGTATCTTTTTAAATTATAAACATTTTTTCATTCATAAAAAGGCGTTATTTTTACGTCAGTTTGAAATATGATATGAATTAGACATTGGAAGCTCGACATGTGCAACTTTTAAACCGTGATAGACAAAGTTGGCCAGTTGAAACAATCAAACTTTCTTATTCGAAGTCTTCCCTACGATTTGTGATTTTTTGCATGGTTTTTGGTCCTTAATAAGATGGCGATGATCATTTTTTTTTACTCATACAAATATTGATATATTTCACCTAACTTTCTTATTTTAAATGGCAACCATAGTTGGCTTTGACATAAATCGAATGCTTATTTTTTGCACTTTTTAAAAATATATAATTTGCTTATGGTTGCTATTTAAAATAAGAAAGTTAGTTGTAATATATCGGCATTGATATGAGTAAAAAACAATTGAACATCGCTATCTTATTAAGGACAAAAACCCATGCCAAAAATGCCTGAAAAGTTTTTCTCTATCATTTCGTTAAAGCAAGATATTTAACATTTTTGAATATTGCCAAAAATCAGTTTTTGACTATATTTCGAAAACTAAAAAAGATCTCAAAAATCTGTTTACGGCAATGAATTTGTCTCGTAAAATAAATCGAGATTATACGTATTAAGTTTTTTTCTATCTCTGATAATAATCGATATACTTTTTATGGGCATCAAAATAGTCCACCCTGTACAGGGTGGTCCAAATTTGAAGGGATTGCATGGGTATCTCGGTTAATATTTAAGATAGAGAAACGGTTAACTTACCAAAAATGTGCACTTTTTTAAGACAAACTGAGAACCATTTTCAAAAATATTCTATCATTTCCGGTTTTCGAGTTATTGAATAAAAAGTGTTTTTTTGTTGTATATACAGGGTGTCCCAAATTCGAGTAAATCTCGCTTATCTTAAGAGCTACGAGGTCGGTTAAATTAGGGCAAAGTTGCGAAATTAGGTGCTCATTAATAATCCAAAGAGAAATTGGAAATATATCAAATCCGAGAAAATTAGGAAAAACTGGAAAATAAGATTTTTGAAAATCGTCTATAACTCCTTTGGAGTATGAAATATTTTAAATGTGTAAAGACATTGCCCAAGCAACTTTTTAAGCCGAATCGAATGGTGGTCACAAATTTTTTCTAGATTGATTCGTTTTTGTTTTATGACAACCAACTTTATTTTTTCTTATGGGCGCAATTTTTGCTATTTACATAATCAAATAGCATTTATTTTTCTGAATGCATTGATGTATCACACATGGTATTTTACTTTTTCTTTCATTGTCAAATTTCAAAAAATACGTTTTAAACAATAACCATTATAAATCAGGTTGGCCGGTCATTGTAGTTTATGTTGTTTCCATGACAACCGATCAACAAACTAAAAGTTTTGAAGGCCTGTTGGTCGTAAAAATGTACTTAAATAACGAAGAAAAACGCGATATGCTGCCCATAAGAAAAAACAAAGTTGGTTGTCTAAAACAAAAACGAATCGACCTAGGAAAAATTTGTGACCACCATCCGATTCGGCTTAAAAAGTTGCTTGGGCAACTTTTTTACACAGTTAAAATATTTCAAACTGCAAAGGAGTTATAAACGATTTTCAAATATCGTATATTCCGGTTTTTCCTAATTTTCTCGGATACCGTTTGAGATATTTCCAATTTCTCTTTAGATTATCAATAAGCATCAAATTTAGCAACTTTGCCCTAATTTAACCGACCTCGTAGCTCTTAAGATAAGCGAGATCCCCATGCATTTACTTGAATTTGGGACACCCTGTATATAATGTGTCATATCTCCCTTATTGTTTTAAATATCGAAAATATTTATAAAGATTATTTTTAGATATTTTTATGTTTGATTTGATTATACTAAAAACAATTTTTTTACGCTCGCCGTTAAAAAGTTATGACACAAACATACCTTTTTTTTAATGGGATTAAACTTACAAATACAATAATATTGCTATAACTTGCTTATTTTTAAAAATAAACCTAACAACCCATACATCAATGAAACGAGAAAAAAAATCTCTTTTTAATGGTGTCATAGCCAACTACGACTCGTATTTAAAATACGAAAGTTGATGTTAAAATAACAAAAACAAATGAAGATAGGTAAAATTTATTAACTAATTTCAATTCTACGCAAAAAAGTGTCCTAATAATGTCGAAAAATATTTTGGGTATGATTTTAAATAAGCAAGTTATAAGCAAAAATCGAAAACGTCATTTTTTTGTTTTTTACGAATAGCCCAAAAACCGTAAATTTATATCAAGTTTTTTTTTCATAGAATAGTTGCTCTTAAATCATAGATCATTCTCACCCATTTAACCAACTCTGTATCTCTTACCGTTTACGAGTCCCCATGCTGTTCAAGTTAACTGGGACACCCTGTATGTTTATCTTATGCCCAAAAGTTTTTGATGTTTATATCAACAACAAATTTAAAAACCTTGGTAACTTGTACCACATGAGTTTTATAAGGTTTTACAACTTGTTTTTTGTTTTGTTTTCACATTTTTAAAAAAAGACCTTCGTAACTTACGTATTATTGAAAATAAATCCATTAACCCTTATATATTTTGAATGAGAAAAAAATAAGAAATTTAAATAGGTTATAGCCAACTATCGCTCCCATTTAAAAAAATGTATGTTAGTGTCATAACTTTTTAACGGCGAACATAAAAACTTTGTTTTTTGTATACCTAATCAAATTAAACATAAAAATATCTAAAAACAATCTTCATAAATATTTTCGATATTTACAACAATAACGGAGATAACTACACTCATATGTTAAATTCTCCATAATGACGTCACGTTTTGTCGTTATGACAGCGGATAAAAAGGTACCTAACTAAATATCCACTTGCATTTTTGCATGTAACTTTTGTTACCATGCAACCGACTTGTGACTAAAAGATTTTGACGTTTTGTTAGTTATCATTTGAAGGTTATAATTTATTCGTGCAGTTATCGTACCGAATTACACTCGAGCTTTGTTTTTATCCTGGACAAACTTGCTTTTACTAAACTCAAGTTCGGTTGCAAGGCAAATCTTGACTCGACAACTGTCAAACATAAAACAACTCGTCCTACGGACTCGTTGTTTTATCAGACAGTTTTGTCTCGTCGACTTTCCTAGCAACCAAACTTTCGTAGCAACGCAAGTTTGTCCGGCTAAAAAAAAAGCTCTCGTGTAATTACCCCCGATACGACACATTATTAATATGACAAAAAACACTTTTTATTCAATAACTCGAAAACCGGGAATGATGGAATAATTTTGAAAACGGTTTTGCATTTGTCTCAAAATACTGCACCTTTTTGGTCATTTAACCGTTTCTCTCTCTTAAATATTAACCGAAATACCCATGCAATCCCATCGAATTTGGACCACCTTGTACAGGCTGATTCAAATTCGAGTTTAAGCATAAAAAATAATAAAGTTGGTCATAAAACAAAAACGAATCGATCTAGGAAAAATTTGTGACCCCCATCCGATTCGGTTTAAAAAGTTGCTTGGGCAATGTTTTTACACATTTGAAATATTTCATACTCCAAAGGAATTATAAACGATTTTCAAAAAACGTATTTTCCGGTTTTTCCTAATTTTCTCGGATACCGTTTGAGATATTTCCAATTTCTCTTCGGATTATTATTGAGCACCGAATTTAGCAACTTTGCCAAATTTAAACCTATATTCTAACAATTATAATAAGCGAGATCCCCATGGTCGCCCTCGAATTTGAATCACCCTGTATACATACAGGGTGTCCCCGTTATCACCGCGAATATTTTAAGTGGTGATAGAGGACCTTTTTCTAAGAAAAAATTTCAAGTAAAACTTTTTTCTAAAATCAAATGCTAAGCTGATATCAACATTTGCTTGATTTTTTTACACTTCTGCATTTATAAGACTCTGTCGCCAAAAATATCAATTTTATCGTAAAATGCCTTGCAGCTTTTTAATAGAGCATGAAATTCTCTACAAAATTAGTTTTATTTAATTTTTGTCTACAGGCAATGGTTTGAGAGTTATAAAGCAGTTTGTACAAAAAAATGTAAAAAATTTACAAAATTTAATTGTTTCTTAGACTTTGCAACCGCTGTATCTTTAAAACGAAAGGTTGTATAAAAAAACCGACGCCCATTCCGGATAGCAAATTTTATGGGCTACAACTTTGGTCCGGAAAAGCTGAAAATAACAAATAGAGTGCAAAAACAAAATTTCCTACAAACATTGTTTTGTATTTAAAAATGCTTTTAAAGATGCGATGATTGAAAATTATGGAGGTCATTTTGAACACTTATTGAAGTAATTTTGTGGTTACATGTTCATTTTATTGCGTCCAGATGGATTTGCATTGTTTTGCATTTTATCGTTTTCGAAAAACAAAAACTCCTGGTAATTATGATATTTTGTATTTAAAAATGCCATAGCATCGGCAACATTCATAAAATTATGTATCTCATCAGTTTCACAGCTTTTTATGAAGTTTGAAATTCTTCAGAAAACCACCTTTTAGGAGCTAACGAACAAATTTAACAAAAAATTGTAAAATTGCATATAAATAAGTTATGTAAATTTTTAAAAACGCCGCACCTTTTTAACGAAACGTCGTAGAGCAAAACGGATGCCTATTGCTGATAAGGCATTTAACGGACTACAACTTCGGTAAATATGCTGTTCAAGAAAACTAAATGTATCATAGAAATGTTTATAATAGTGAAAAAGGTGGAAAAAAAAACGATAAAATGCAAAACAATACGAATCCAGCTGGACGCAATAAAATTAACATGTAACTACAAAATTACTTCAATAAGTGATCAAAATGACCTCCATCATTTTCAATCACGTAATCGCACTCTCTTTAAAAGCATTTTTAAATACAAAACAATATTTGCAGGAAATTTTGTTTTTGCACTCTATTCCTTATTTTCAGCTTTTCCGGAAAATCGGTTTGATTTTCAAAAAATTTCACTTGACCAAAGTTGTAGCCCATAAAATTTGCTATCCGGAATGGGCCGTCCGTTTTTTTTTACAACCTTTTGTTTTAAAGATACAGCGGTTGCAAAGTCTAAGAAACAATTAAATTTTGTAAATTTTTTACATTTTTTTGTGCAAACTGCATAACTCTCAAACCATTGCCTGTAGATAAAAAATTAATAGAACTAATTTTGTAGAAAATTTTATGCTCTATTAAAAAGCTTTAAGGTATTTTACGATAAAATTGATATTTTCGGCTACAGAGTCTTATAAATGCAGAAGTGTAAAAAAATCAAGTAAGTGTTGATACATATCAGCTTAGCATTTGATTTCAGGAAAAAAATTTACTTGAAATTTTTTCTTAGAAAAAGGTCCTCTATCACCACTTAAAATATTCGCGGTGATAACGGGGACACCCTGTATATGTGTTTGTGTACTATTAATATTGTGACATGTTCTACGCCTTTTTTGATATGTAGAAGTGTAGAACACATAAAGATTATTATTATTATTATTATTATTATTATTATTATTATTATTATTATTATTATTGCGACGATCTTCGCTAATTCACCAGAACACCGACTACCGAGTATAAAAGAAAATAAATAAGAAAGCATAAAAACTTTCATAATACTGAACCACTGCGATACGTCACAATGCTCACACCAGTTTTTTTTATGGCCTTAATTTAGCTAATTTATTGTGACACTATGCAATGACCTTCCCTTGATTTAAAATTTTTAATTTTTAATTTTAAATACAATTTTAATCTTATTCCAAATTCTCTTATAATTAGCGAACATTAAGAACGAGAAATAGAATCCGAAAGTTGCGAGTTAGTTTCGGAATGCAAATTTCTCATGACGACCCGCTGTGGCAGAACAAGAAACTTTCGGAATATACCGCCAGTTCGATTAAAGTCATAATGCGTACGACTCCATCGTCTTGTTTGATTCAACTGCCAAAGCTCATTATTGGACACTTCATTAAAATCTAACTTTATATTCATTGGCAGATAATTCTTTCTCGCCTCTTTCTGATCGAGATTCCTGCAGGGAGTTTGCTGGTTGGATACTCGTCATTAAATGGAATGGCTTCGTTCACTAGCTTAAAGTACATTTAAAATCAATGTTGCATGCGCTGCCTTAATGAAAGAATCGTTGGTAATTTTAATAAGGTTTTAGCTCCGGAGAATTAAAAATGCAATAAGATTTTTTGTTTTCTTATTAATTTCCAGATTTCGTTACATTAAGCTGTTTGCTTCTTCTAAAATAACGTAACAGCGATTTAATTATTATAATTTGATGTACAGGGTGGGCAAATTTCCATGTTTTAATAGGGAATCTCGGTAACTATAAGAGGTATCGCAAAACGGACCGCGCACCCTCGATCTCTTTTTTCGAGAAAAAGTTAATGGTGAAAACAGGTCCGTGAAGTTGGCACGCCAACCATCGGCGCAAATTTTTAAATTAGTCTCATCCTTTAGCGCCCAATATGCGCCCAAATGCGCCCTAAAATTTTTTTAATTTGCTCAACGGGTTGCCGAGATACGGCCAATTAAGTAAGTGGCGTGCCAACTTCACGCTGGCACGCCAACTTTCTCCGAAAATTCTGAAACCGGTGCCATTCTTTAGCGCCCAATATGCGCCCAAATGCGCCCTAAAATTTTTTTAATTTGCTCAACGGGTTGCCGAGATACGGCCAATTAAGTAAGTGGCGT
>CANTFG010000252.1:0-97504 GCA_947652605.1 Elmis aenea | reverse complement strand
AGGTCCATTACCGCAGAGCAAAACATCCAGACTAATCAGACATAAAACGCGCCTATCCGCGTGCAAAACATGTCGTCTTCATAAGACTCCATACCGGCCCTAACAGTCCTAACAAAACCGCTAAACCGATCAATTTCACCATGGTAAGTTTCTTGCCAAAAACACTTTTTAGCCAAATCCGCCGGAACGTAAACGAAACTTATCAACTTCATTACTGCCTCAACATGCCGCAGCTAAATTGCAATTCTAACTATAAACGCGTAATCATGATATCGATTGGCGAACAAATCTCTCCCCTATGGTTAGCCCTTTGGTAACCGGGGCGATGACAGCGGTAATTACCAAAATATTACCAAAAATTAAAATTAAACAACTTCCAAAACGCTTTCCCTTTTTATCACGTCATATGGTGATAAAAGCTTATTTATACCCCCAACACGAATCTTATTAAACTAACTTAAGCGACCTAAAACTAAATTAAAGTACCTAGAACTACGTTAAACTACCGCTACTCGCGATAGAGCCAGAAACTACGAAAACCAAAAAATTTAAAAAAACCGGTAGGAATCGAAAAATGTCTTGTTCGGTGCGAAGGCGGTCTATGTTGTCCCTCAGGTTAGGCCGGGAGCCACATAGCCGAGGAAAAGAAACTAAAAAGTATATAACCTAGCACCAATTCACTCTGACAGAGGCGGCGCGGTTTAAGTCCCTAGGGAGTCAGAGGCCGAGACGATCGCATGTCTTCATATCCATTCATCCATCACCAAGCTCACTGAATAATCAAAATTAAAAAAAGGAAACGACAAAATAGGTAAACCAATTTAGGATCAGAGGCAGGCGGACCTAAGTGCTAGGAAAGTACCCTACAACGCACTAACAAAGGTCCATTCAAATCCGACTACGGTCGAGCCCTGATAAAATCCTAAGTAGAACGACAACATGTCTTTGGGATCAGAGGCCAACGGACGACAGGTCCATTTAAAATCCGACAACGGTCGAGCACCTGATAAAATCCACAAAACGACATGTCGTAAACAGTCAAACAGACTAAGGATGTTAATGCCAGACGGTTCAAAGGTGGGGATTTTTAGGGGGCTTTTACCCCTGCCAGTTCCTAGCGATGGTGTATTCGTAAACCCCAGCCAACAGGGCGGTAGACATGAACGACAGATGGTTACCAAAAAAACCACTAGTGTCACCGTGCCAAAACTAAGACTATGTACTTCAGGACTTAACTCACGACACGAGAAGATCCAGGTTATCAAAAAAACCTACAATAGCTCAACGCTAACAAGGAGATCTTCTAAAGAAAAAAACATTCCATGCTTCTATTCCCCATGTGGCAAGCCCAGCTGCCACCAAATACATACGCGGAGAATACTAACCAAGGGTATAACGGTAACCCCATAAAAATCTGGAACGCGTCCCAACTAAACGCTTAACAGGAGACGTCCATCCAGCTAACTAAGCTCCGGAGGGCCTCCTATACTATCTAGTAAATATTCCTAGAACCACAGCAAACCCAACAAACAGCGACCTTAGAATCAATCACCTCATGGTCGCTAAAAAAACAAAATCAAGCGGCGCGTGACTAAGTCCCAACCACTAACGGTGCAAATCTGAAATACCAAGTTTCAGCAACGGATTACAATAGGTCGTAAAACTTAAATGTCACTCCTTAAGTCTTTGACGTGCCACACGCCTACGTCTTTGCCATGTTGATTGACTAATCTATAGGTGGCCGTACCCGTCTTTTCCTTGACTGTGCAACGAACGTATTTGGGTGCTAACTTCTGAGCAAATTTGTCAGCAGCATTAGACAACACTACATTCTTCTTCCAAACCGTGTCCCCACGGTTAAATTGTACGGTGCGCCTCCGAAGATCATAGCGTCCTTTATTACGTTCGTACGACTCTTTCAATCGTACACCTACAGCCTCATATACCTCAGACAGTTTGTTAACATCTTCAACTAGCTGTTCGCGCTTATCCAGTGTCAGCTCTTCTGGGGAAAGATTTTCCAACTTCCCATAATAATCTCCATTGGCCGGTACCGTACGACCAAAATTAAGAAATGAGGGTGTTTGTCCTGTCACCTCGTGGACTGCGTTACGCAAGGCATGACCCACCCTATAAATTTCAACATCCCACAAGCGGTGATTGTCCTTAACATACGATCGAATCGCTGTTCCGATAACCTTGTTAACACGCTCGACTGGATTTACCTGAGGATGGTAACTAGCATTATACCAAACCTTCGGCACCTTGTAATGATCGATTAGCTTCTTGAACACCGAGCTTTTAAACTGGACACCATTGTCACACATGACTATCTGTGGCACACCAAAGAGGAGAAAAACATCATTTTCTAAAAACTTGGCAACTGCTGAACTAGTAGCTTGTCTAACTGGCTTCAACAACGTGAGCTTCGTGAACCAATCGGAAACTACTAATAAAAACGCATTTCCCTTAGTTGAACGAGGGAAAGGACCCATAATGTCTACTGAAATCAATTGGAATGGATAGCGAACAGACTTCTCCTTACCCATCAACCCAAACCTCGAAAAAGTAGGCGATTTACTCCCAAGGCAAACTTCACAACGACGTACATAACGGGAAACGTCTCTTCTCATCTTGGGCCAGTAATACCTCTCGCCTAATTTCTGAAAAGTCTTAAAACAACCTAAATGGGCCGATGTGGGATCATCGTGACATTCCTTTAACAGTTCCGGCCTACATTTCTTAGGAACGACCAACTTCCACTCAATCAGATTGGACACCAGATTATGTTTGTTCGCCACATACTTATAAATCACCCCATCCTCAACTTTAAAGTTTGGATACGACTCAGGTTGAGCAGCAATCTTGTTTAACAACTGTAGATACCAAGGCTCCCTATCTGCATCTATAACTTTGAGGGTACTAATTTGAGCTGGTGCTCTAGACAAAGCATCTGGAACCACGTTAAACCTCCCCTTGCGATGAAGTATATCGAATCGGTGTTGAGAAAGACGCAAGCTCCATCGGGCAAGTCGACCACTAGGATTCTGTAACTTGGCTAACCATAACAATGAATAATGATCCGTCACCACTGTAAATTTAGAACCCTCAACATACGGACGATACTTGTCGATACCAAATAACATTGCTAAACACTCTTTCTCGGTGGCCGAATAATTCTTTTCCGCGCTACTCACAGAGCGGCTAGCATAAGCAATTACCTTCTCGTCCTCACCTTCACCCTGGATCAAAACGGCAGCAAGACCGACATCTGACGCGTCTGTTTGAATGATAAAAGGCTTACTATAGTCGGGACTAGCCAAAATCGGAGCAGACACCAACAACTGCTTAATGTGCTGTAAGCTCTCTTCAGCGTGGGGGTTCCACTTCACCGACTGCCTCTTGCCTTTACCTTTCAGCAAGTCTAATATCGGAGAGACTAACGAAGAAAAATCGGGGATGAAACGGCGATACCAGCCCGCCATGCCCAGAAAACGTTTGATTTCTGTAGTGGTCCTTGGAGCAGGATACTCGACTATAGCCTTCACTTTATCCGGATCGGTACGAAGCCCATGCTGATCCACAACAAACCCTAGATACGATAAAGACGGCTTACAAAATTCACACTTGTCGAAATTAACTGTTAAACCTACAGACTTCAATCGTTTATAAACCTCGAATAAAGTTTCCATGTGGCTGTCGAAAGTCTGGGACACCACAATAATGTCGTCCAAGTACACAAAAACGTTGTCAAATTTCGGGCCTAGAAGATTGTCCATTAACCGTTGTAGCGTCTGTGGACTGTTATGTAGCCCAAACGGCAAAACGACAAACTCGAATAAACCCCTACGAGGAATAGTAAAAGCAGTTTTCTCCCACGAATCGGCAGAGAGAGGGATCTGCCAAAACGCTTTCTTTAGGTCAATGGAAGTCAAAAACCGAGCGTCTCGGAGTCGATCCAAAATATCTGAAACGAAAGGGAGCGGATACGAATCCCTCCTGGTAACCGAATTAAGACGTCGGCCGTCAAAGCAAAATCTTAAACTGCCATCCTTCTTTTTAACCATCACCACTGGTGAATTCCAGGGAGATGAAGATGGCCTAATTACACCTAACTCTAACATCTCGTCGACTTCTTTATTCACCGCTGCTAACATAGCCGGAGACGTAGGGAAATACCTTTGCTTTACGGGTTCTGCGTCACCAGTATCGATGCGATGCTGTACACAATTAACACGGCCTAACTTTGGACCACTGATTTCCTTAAACTGGTTGACTATTATCTCTAGGCGACGTTTCTGCCCATCGTCCAGATCATCCTGCGAGTGAATAATTTTCAAGGTATCGATACTCGTCGGCACTATGAAAGAATTTCTACCAAAGTTAGCCTTCAACCCAAACAAGTAACAACAGTCTGCACCTAACGTAAGACCAGTAGATATGGAATCTGACACTAAAAGGGAAATTTCCTTGACCTGTCCCTCCACGCATAAAGGAACGACTACCTGTCCTAGCACAGACTGATTAGCACCATCGGCCGTTTGTAACAACGGTACCCTTACCATCCGAGGCAGCTTAAGTCCTAACTTCTCAATCAAAAATAAACCATGCTTTCCCAATACAGATTGGTTAGCACCTGAATCTAACAGAGCAAGAATTTGTTCACCTAAAATGGATACATATAAAAAAGGTCGGTTATCCTGTTGACGATGACAAAACACAGCGTCCGTGCGAGCGGACACTTTACAAAACTGACCTACAGTCGTCAACCAGGACTTCCATTGTTCACGTTCCAACTCTAATTCTGGGGAGGAGGGTCCTGTACGCGTAAAGGACAGGCCCTCGCCTGTACGTTTTTTGAACCACTACACCTGGGACACGAAGGAGAAACCACGTCCGGCGTGCCGCAATTATAGCAAAACAACGTCCTATTCGCCGAACAATTCCGGAAGCTGTGACCTGACGTACGGCAATTCCAGCACATCACTCTGGACTCCGTCCGAAAACCACGTTGAGGTTCTCGCGAACTCTGCCGTGCAACTTCCCGACTATCTGGCTGATCACCAGCCGAGGAATCACGACGCGAAATGGAATGTACATTCCTCTTTTGTGGCGTGTTAGGTTGTCTATACGCTAGATCTGGCTCTAGAGGCGGACTATCAGCGTTACTACCGCTCCTATATTTAGAATTTTGAACCTTAGTCTCTTCAAGACGTCGACAGTATGTAATTAATTCGTCAATAGAAGTGATGGGGACTAACGATAAGTGGCTAGCATAATACGGGTGCAAATTTTTTAAAATATACTTTAATCGGTCCTGGTCGGCAACAGAACCCGTAAGTCGATTGAACATATTGATCATTACGGCTACGTATAAGTTTGGCTTTTCCTCGGAGCCCTGCTTGCGAGCGCGAATTTCCGACCACAATTCTTCGTCATAATCTAGCGGTAAAAAGTTTAAACGTAACTGTGTTACCAGCTCTGGCCAACCATGGACACGATTTCTGATAGATCTAAACCAGATTAAGGCCTGACCTTCGAATAAATCAACTGCGCTACTGAACAATTGACAATCTGACACATTTCGAGCGATTTGCAGCTCTTCAACTCGTTCTAGAAAACAATTAAGCCCCATACGAGTGGCATCTCCGCAAAACTTCAGATTCCATTTAACCACCGGAACCGAAGGGACAGACGTAACCGACATATCTGGCTGGTTATGCGCTAACATAAACGATGGCCTAGAATTAAAATTTAAGTTGCGTCCACGATTACCAAAAGCCGGCTCTTGTAAGTTACTAGGCGAAGGTGGAGTTAGTGCTTGAGCACCCATGTCTTTACTATCGACCGGTGTTGACACCGGAGGCTCACCATTATTTTGAGCATTTACTTCATCACCATTTCCCGGTGGTCTACCGGTGATCTCCCTGACAGACAGATTTGATTGTTCCATCACAACCTCTAAGTCATTCACACGTATTTCCGGGTTCTCGTATCCCAACGATAAACTATCTAATAAATTTAGACACGAATTTCCGATTTTGGAAATATTTTCTTTTATATCTTCTGTAACTGGGACGTACTTAACCCGATTAAGAACGTGCATCACGCGAGTATATAACTTATTATATTCGCTCGTTAATGGCCTTTGACTAAATTCGTCTATCAGCGGCACTAAAGTTTCTACTTTGCGTTGACAAAGGTCCAATTCGCTTCGCGTATCTAATTCTACGCGAGCATAACCCGCAAGCAATGAAGGATCACATCCTTCCAAAGTTAATTGTCGGCGCAAACGCTTACGTTTGTCGTCCACCTTTAGTCCGGTGGAATCGACACCGCGAATAGAGAGTTCAAAGGACAACTCGTCCTTGAGTAAGTAATTAACAAAAACCATCTTCGACATTGGCTGCACCATTTCAACCAAGATAACCCGAAAGCCAAAAAAATTTTATCTCACGCAGGTATTGGACCTAGATAAAACTATTAATATCGAGAAACACAACCCTTAACGGCCACGATCCCCCAAAAGTCAAAAAAACTAAATGAAAAATGACAACCCACCAGCTGTTGTAACCTTTCATCCAAAAAAATACTAAACTCGAGCCCCACGTTGGTCCGACACGTGTATCACTTTGACACCCTCTCAGTGTTAAATGACCGGGCTCTTGGTCGGTGGCAAGGGTCGTGGGTAAAAAAAAAGTAATCTAAATAAACAATTTAATAAATCAATAAAATATAGGGCGCCAAGTTATTTGATTATCTAACGAATAACTAAACAAAAATCACTAAACATTGAAATGTATTACTCACCAAATAAATCTAGTACAACTACAATACCAAACAAAAATCTGAACATTGGAATGTCTTACACACTACCAGATTTAGTTCAATTCCAATAACAAAACAAAAAAATTATCTGAACATGAAATGTATTAAAAACTAAAAAAAGGTTTTGTACAATTACCCTACTAGGCCTTGACAACTTATTGCTACCCTCAAACGTTGGTGCACGTGGTTGCTGATCCAGCGGGAAGATGTCGTTCCGATGGAGTTGGTTCGAGTATTCGCTATTTTTGCATACTCGTGGCTCGGTGAGTGGCGTAATAACGCCCGTGGCACTTCGCCGAACTGCAATCACTTTCTCGATGAACAGCGGACGGGACACGTCATCGTACCTGCACAATAACGTCCCACTACGCACGCTAGATTTAACTATCGCCTTTATCACTAGCGACTATTCCAAGTAGCACTTCGCCAAATCTTTACGATTACTTGCTCGATGACCAGCTGACGGTGCACGTCCCCGTACAGGTACAATAAGGTTCAATTTCGTACGCTAGATTCCACTATTCGTACAACCACTCAAATTCTACTACTACAAGTACATTCAAAGTAATAGATCGCACTACGATCTACCACTGGCGGTTATCTATTCAGCACACTTATCCTCTGAATAAGATAACTTACATACTTTAGATCACACCGCGTGTTAAACTCACGCTTGCCCCAGAGCCCGTGTCGTTTACCTGACACCGCCCGGTCGGAAGTGCTATTTTTACCCACGCTAAACTGAGAAATTTGCAAAAGCGACGTTGCCACGTCTAACTCAACAATTTTAATTTAAAGATGAGACGTTGTCACGTCTAAATCATAATTTGAAATACAGGTGCTGGGTTGCCAAATCTGTACACGGCTTTTAAACCGTTACACCCTTTATAATGGAATGGCACGACAATATTAGTATATCGAATGACAAATGTAGCAGGACGGAAATGGGAAAGTGTACGACAATATAACACGACAAAATACGTACCTACATTTAACAATCAATACAAACATGGCAAAAAAAAAAAAAAATCACGAAAAATTATTCCATTTGTCGACAAAAAATTGTAATTAAAGTTTAAATTTTCTTCGCTATAATATATTGTCTTTTTTTTTTTTTGTAAATTATACATGTGTTTTTATATTGTGTGATGTGGTATACAAAAATTGGGATAAAAACTCATGTAAATGTATACCGTAGAATGGGGCTACTTGGGACAGTTTCAACGTTTAAAAGCGTGTACCACGTTCATTTTTTAATTAAAAATTTTGAATTTTTTTATGTAATTGGGTGAGGTGCCAATGAACAATATTCTATATTTAAAATAAATATATATGTATATATACAAGATACCAACAAAAAAAATTTACTGTCCCAAGTAATACTTAATACCGGGCAACTTGGGACACATATGAATTTCAGTAGTTTGACTCAAGTTTAGCCTATAAAGTCCTACTTGGGACAGATATATTATATTTTTTATATTAAATTGATCTTTCACAATTATCCAACATGAAAAAAAAATAAAGAAAATAAAGAAAATAAAACTTTAATTCGCAAATTACAAAAATTTTAAACTAAACGATATTTTGATTGGAAAAATTAAAAAAATTGTACTACCTCTGTTCAAAAATGATTGTCTCATTTGTAAAAAGTTTTTTAAAGCAGGATTCAATATATTAATTGAATTAAAAACTAATTAGACAATAATTTTTGAACAAAAATGTTCACCAAAACGGACAATCATTCATTTTTGAACATAGGTAGTATTAAATAAAAAAATGAGATAAGTTATTCAAGACATAATATTAAACGTATATTTTCAGAACAAAAGTACAAGAGATATTTTAAACAGTTCTTAATTCGGCCATTTTATATTAATTTAAAAAAATGGATGTAACAACTTACCGTCTTGTAGTAATTTCAAAAACCAATTCGTTTTTTTAAGCTTATATGATACTTTTAAAACTATACCTACTAAGCAACTTTGATTATCTCGAAAGTTGACAGTTGTAAACAAAATTTTTAGGTGAGAATATCATTTTGTCCCAAGTTACCCTATTCTACGGTACCTCAGTAAATAGGGTTAACCAAATTCGAATGTGTTAGCGAAAATCTGATATCGATCTCTCTCTCTCTCTGGAGTTATTTTTTGGAGAAAAGAACGCCAGTGTATTCAGATTATTTATGTCGCTTTCCATTTTGGCTCGACAGACGAAAAATTAAATTTCAGTATTCTTGAATATTTTACTATACTGGGTGTTTCTTAAATATTGCGAAAAAATTCAGGAGGTGATTCGTTATCGAAAATTAAGGGGGGCCTTTTATATATACTTTTTTCCTTAGACGTCTTCTTTCGGAGTTACACCTCCCTAAAGGGGAGCGGTAAAATTAGGTTTTCATTTTATTTCTCAAATTTCGATAAATGTAAGAGAATGATATTAGGTAGATGTTTTGTGCTTATTAAAAAGGTTCCTATAGTAATATTTTCAGTAATCTCCCACCTTCACAGGGGGCTGAAAAATGCGATGTAGTTGATTTTTATCCGAACTTTTTGGTGGGTTGAATTTTGTAATTTAATTTTTTTTTTGGAGCTTGATTTATTTAGCAACTTTTTTTATTTCTTCTCGAAAAACCTACAGTTTGTGAGTAAGGGAACATGCACCAATAAATATTCCAATATAAAACGTTTCATTTTGGTGGTTACAGTGGTTTGTTTATGTTCATATTGGGTAGAATTAATGGGCGTTTTAGCGTTGTCGCCGCGTAAACGTCAAAATGAATTACACCCGTCAATTGTACCCAATATGAACATAAACAAACCATGGTAACCACCAAAATGAATCCTTATGTATTGGAATATTAATTTAATAGTGCATGTTTACTTATATTGGAAATAGTGTGCGACCCGAGGTCTGCTATTACGTTGTTATAGAGATATGTTATTAATGTTAATTAGAATAATAAAAGTTATTTTTACATACATGTCAAACATCTTATTCAACTCAATGTAATTCTGCTTAATATAAAATAAACTGTTTTCAACACAATCCACGGAACTCATTCTCACAACTTATATTATTTTTTACTTATAAACAGTAGGTTTCACGAGAAAAACTAAACAATAAAACAAGTTTCTAAATAAATCAAGCTTAAAAAAAAATTTAATTGTAAAGTTTCAACCCACCAAAAAGTTCTAATAAAAAACCAACAGGGGTCGCACTTTTCAGCCCCCTGTGAAGGTGGGAGATTATTGAAAATATTAGTATGGGAAATTTTTTAATAAGCATAAAACATCTACCAAACATCATTCTCTTACATTTATCGAAATTTGAGAAATAAAATAAAACCCTAATTTTACCGCTCCCCTATAGGGGGGTGTAACCCTGAAAAAAGACGTCTAAGGAAAAAGTTTATATACATTTTCGATAAGGAATCACCTCCTGAATTTTTTTCGCAATATTTAAGAAACACCCTTTCGATGTTTTAATAGGGAATCTCGGTAACTATAAGAGGTATCAAAAAACGGACCGCGCATCCTCGATTTCTTTTTTTGAGAAAAAGTTAATGGTGAAAACTAAAATTGGTTATCGTCTTTTGTTTTCGAGTTATCGCCGATAACTCAATTTTTCGTTTTATGACCATATCTCACTTGTTTATGAAAATAAACAAAAATAATTTTGACGTTCTGCAGGGAATTTTTTGATAAGAATGCAGTGGCGTAGACAATTTTTCAAAAACAAAATCTAAATTCGAGTTGTGACAAAGTTGTATTTTTTTAAATGGAATCCATAGTTGGCTAAGACTTATTTCAATTTCTTTTTTTTGTCATTCTAAATATACCGGGTGTTAACCACCAGCCGTGAACATAGGGAATTAACATTGGTTTTAACTGTTTTTCGGATTCCTGCTCCCCAATTGAATTTATATTAAAATTGATGGCAACAATAGAAAGATAAAATTATTACGCATCATTTGCAACCATTAATAAGCTTAAATGTTTAATATTTAGTTTGTAATTAATATTTTAAAATTGGATTAATTTTACAAAGATAAGTAGCCATGACTGTCAATCTGATATTAGTTTTCATTAATTTTTTTTATTATCTGTCAATTTTTAAATCAGCGAGTTATTTCTTTAACCATTAAAACTCTTCCTCTATTATAGTTTTTTTTTATTGTAATCAAAATCGTTATTTTTTAAAAGTTCGATTATTTTTGTGACACACCTTGTAGTTTCGATATTAACAAAGATGAACATGTTATTCTTTCTAATTTGGCACACACCATATTTTCTTAAATGTCTTAACATAAAAGTATACTTTCTCCATTCAAGCTGTTTTCATTGCACCAGTAATTCTTACAAAAATAAAACGCACAACAATTTGTGTCATAACTGGAACATAAAAGTGAAAAAATATTCCTTTCTGTCATAGTTTATCGGTTTTAAAGGCAGTTGACACCACTCTATGTTGTACTATCGAATTATGATAGGCGTCATTTAAACTTGACTGTAACTGCTTGCCGTTCTGCTAAGTTCTCAAGTTTTGGCGTCGTTAAATTTTATTGCAGCAAAAATATTTTACTTTTAACAATAATTTTTTCTTAAGAGAAAAATTACAATATATTTTGCACCTGGAGAATTTCTTTTTCGATTGCGTTTCGTAAAAACTCGGCCGAAGAAAGTATTACTAATTTATCTGATTTATGTTCTATTCAAAACAAGATCAATGCATTTTTAATTGTGAACAAACGTCTATATATATTTTATGAGAAATATTTCTGGCTTAAGGATTTAAGTACTAATAATTTGCTGAACACAAATGCATCCTCAATTATCGATTGGTTAACATTTTTACCATCTAATTTTACTAAAATATCAGCAATATATCAAAAAATTAACAACGATACCGCCAAGCTTTTTCTTGTAATAAACGATCTGCTTCATGTCTTTTCTTTATATCATCTTTATAAACAGAATATGCAATATCATGGTCTCTACATGCAGAATTCAATGGATTTACACCGATTTCTCCTCGTGCCAAACGTCTCTCCAATTTAGTGCCAGGACCGCAAAACTGATATCCTGGCCAATGAATTTCAAAGTCCAATTTGTTGATAGCATCGTTGAGGAATGACATTACTATTTGATTCTTCTTCTCGCCTACAAGGTGTATTAACCTCCAAAGAATGCAAACAACGGACACGCAAAAACAAGTCTCAACTTGTCGTTCTCCTCAGTCAAGGTCAACGAACCAGGTGTATTCGCAAACAACGGACACGCAAAAACTCAACTTGTCGTTCCTCAGTCAAGGTCAACGAACCAGGTGTATTCGCAAACAACGGACACGCAAAAACTCAACTTGTCGTTCCTCAGTCAAGGTCAACGAACCAGGTGTATTCGCAAACAACGGACACGCAAAAACTCAACTTGTCGTTCCTCAGTCAAGGTCAACGAACCAGGTGTATTCGTAAACAACGGACACGCAAAAACTCAACTTGTCGTTCCTCAGTCAAGGTCAACGAACCAGGTGTATTCGCAAACAACGGACACGCAAAAACTCAACTTGTCGTTCTCCTCAGTTAAGGTCAACAACTGTCTGGACAACCTGTCTGGGATCGCTAATTCCCATTACAAATATGCAAGAATAAGTGAGAAAATAATTTTTAAAAAATGGAGCGGAACATCTTTAGACATACTACTAAAAATATTTTTGGGGTAGAATTAACATTGTTTTACTACTAAGATATTTTAAACACGTTTCATTTAAATTGTTTAACATCAAGGGCAACCACTGTTTGGGAATGCAATCTGTTTACTAAGGTCAACAACTGTCTGGGTATGCAATTTAGGTCAACAACCCTAAGTGACCATCACTGTCTGAGACCACTCAAGGAAAACAAGTTTCATAATTTTTTTTTTCTTTGTCTAACACGTCTATGTAACATGTGAGGCAGAACCTACTAATATACTCTACTTTTGAGAATTTCAGAATCTTATCATATGTGCGAAAAAGGTAAACTCATTTTTCGCTGCCTTATACCTCTGCGAAATGGCATTTTCGCAGCATAATATCATCAAAAATAAACATAGATATGGTCTTACAGAAAAACATTTTATTGATTGCTTGAAAATAGTAATATCTCCTTACGAACCAGATTTTAAAACACCATCAGAAAAGATGCAGTACAAGTCTCACGTAAATTACAAATACTTATATTGATAATGTATTTATTAAAATTTTTCTTGGTCAAAATGCCCACTTTTTAAGTTTTGTTTTTTTGCCACGAAGGGGAAGGGGAATGACTGCGACTAAGTAGCCCGCCAAAGTTCTGAAGAAGCTAAAGTAGCCCCTAGCCTAAAAAAGGTTGGACATCACTGCCGAACAACATTCGAATTTGGTTCACCCTGTCTCAGATAACATTTCCAGCATGGGGATCTTGCTTGTTATAAGAGATACAGGTTTGCTTAAATTAGATGAATTATTCTTAAGTATGAGAGAAGCTACAATCAATTTTTAAGAACATCATTCCTCGTACTTCAGAAGTTATAGCATAAAATATGAAAATGGTAAATTTCGTTTTTCTCTCATAACTTTTTTGTTTTAATCATAATTGAATTTTATTTGTACATTCTATAGACACTTTTTTATGTAGAATATAATTATTATTTTAGATGTTTTTTATCACTTTCCATTTTCGAGATATCACCCCTAATTTCATTTTCTCTTAATCTAAAGAGATGTCATTTGCTACGTGTCCGAAACATTCTTCGCCCACAATTCTTCGCCTACACAATTCTTCGCCGCCACAATTTTTTGCCGCATACAAGCATATCACAATTTTTGTTTGTAAATTTGATTATTTTTATTTATAACGTAATTTTTACAGATTATTTTACATTAGGCTAGGTCCGGTCAGGTCAGGTTAGGTTAATTTAATTTTTATTCATACTATTATAACATAAACAAGATTAAAAATCACAACATACGCTATTTATGTAACAATTTTTAAACATAATGTTATGTATTTTAAAAGTATAACACGGCCGGTAAGGCAGAACACTAAGTACGTATGTCAACAAACACATATAATAGAATGTAACGCTTCCGAATAAAACTTATATATAATAATCAAGAGTATTATTAATAAACTAATAAAATATACAAAATATAAAGTATAACATGGCGCAGTCTAAGGATAAAAAATAAATAGAAAGTGAATTATAAAGTAAAGCTTAGTGTAAAAGTAAAGAAAAGCCACGTGCACAGAAAAAATGGAGGTTAGATTACCAGCACCTATGTCGTTTAATGGTAACGTAGCTGAAAACTTTAAGAGATTTAAACAAAATTTTGAAATCTACCTAATGGCAGCGGATAAATCCAATAAAGAATCAAAAGTAAAATTGGCAATATTACTTAATATAATAGGCGAGGAAGGCGTGGAAATATTCAATAACTTAAAGCTAACAGATAGGCAAAAAGAAAGCTATGAAGATGTTTTAAAAGAATTGGAAACTTATCTAACACCAAGAAAAAATGTAGTATATGAAAGATTCCTATTTTATACAAGAAAACAAGAAGAATTAGAACCATTCGATCAATTTTTAAATGATATTAAAAAACTTTCAAAAAGTTGTGAATTTGAACGTCAAACTGATTCAATGATACGAGATAGAATCGTACTGGGAATCAATAATAAGGAATTACAAGAAAGATTATTGCACATGGAAAATTTAGACCTTAAAAAAGCTACTGAAACTTGCAGAGCTAATGAAATTGCTAAAGCCCAAATTAAGGTAATGCAAGAAAAAGAAAAAAAAATAGAAATTGTCAAAAGAGAAAGACAGAACATAAAAAATGAAAACAAATTTAATGCCTATGCTAAAACATACAATAGAAACCAGGAAAATAAAGATCAGTATAACTGCCAGAAATGTGGAACCAAACATAAATATAGAAACTGTCCAGCTTATGGAATGAAATGTATTAAATGCAACAAATACAATCATTATGCAAAGATGTGTAGGAACAGAAAAAAGAAAATACATCAAATTGGAGAAGAAAATCAAGAGGAACAGGTACTGGGCTGTATACAGGGTGAGTCACGACGGACGCGTCGGAGTTTTATGGCGAAACGCTTTATATTTTCCAATTTCTGTCGCTGTTAGGTTATGTAAGTCAATAAGGGCTACATTTTAAAAATATCTTCAAACATACAGGGTGCTCCAAAAAAGAGTGGCATATCAAAGTTATACTTTTTCTTATGGAACACCCTGTATATTTTTACATTTTTGGATTCCTCTTCAAATTTAATTAAAAAAATGTATAAGGTCATATGGGTCTAAAGTCAACCGTTCTCGTGAAAATCGCATTTTCATGAAAATTCAGTATTTTCAAAAATTTTTAACATTTAAAAACTTTGAGAAGTCTGAAAAAATTCGCTTGGAGATAAGATTGACAATAGATTATGTAACACTTTGCACCACCTACATTTTTAAAATATTATACAGGGCGTTTTTTACGCTTGGTCAAACTTGTGAAACTTTAAACATCGATAACTCATTTTTTTTAAATACAACGCCTTATATTTTTTAACACCGTCTTATAGAAAATTTAATTCTCTTTCGAAAACATTAATACTGTTTTATACCTAAAATTGATATTTTCCGAGATATCGCGATTTTATTGTTAATTATTAGGTCAAAGTAATATTTTCGAGTAGGCTACGAAGGTAGACAGCGATAATTTGAAACAATTGAACGAAAGAACAAGAAAGGTTTAGTTTTATCTTTTGCCTACGCATTTTTAACATTTTTTTTATAATGAAGAGTAATCTCACGTTTAAATCGAGATTTCTTAAAATTATTTATGCATTTATTTATTGGACCAGTATGATAAGATGATTATAATCCTATAAACCATTTTTTTGTATGTTTATAATACGACACTCAGTTCTACCAAAACGTCTAATTAAATTCTGGCTCCACGCATTTTGCAAACATTGTGTTTTATACAGTGTGCACAATGTTTAATATAAGTAAGTGTTTATGGTGTGTTAACTAAAATATAAATACAGAAAATATTTCAAATTGGGACCGTAGTAACTTTAATTGAACATTTATAAAAATATTTCTAGTGATAACTAAAATGTAGGTATGTAGGTACATAATAATAATTCAAAAACAAAATTTAACAGCCGATTACAATAAATGTTCAACATGACGACCATCCTCTTAAATACACATTGTGATCCTCTTTTCAAGTGAATGCCTTACATTACGCAACATATTAGGAGTGATTGTCTCAAAAGTTTTTAAATTATTATTACATACATTTTAGTTATCACTAGAAATATTTTTATAAATGCTCAATTAAAGTTACTACGGTCCCAATTTGAAATATTTTTTGTGTATTTATAATTTAGTTAACACACCATAAACACTTACCTTCATTAAACATTGTGCACACTGCATAAAACACAATGTTTGCAAAATGCGTGGAACCAGAAGTTAAGCAAAGACATTTTGGTAGAACCGAGAGTCGTATCATACAAAAAAATAGTTTATATGATTTACTAATCATCTTATCATACTGGTCCAATAAATAAATGCATAAATAATTTTAAGAAATCTCGATTTAAACGTGAGATTACTCTTCATTATAAAAAAATGTTAAAAATGCGTAGGCAAAAGATAAAACTAAACCTTTCTTGTTCTTTCGTTCAATTGTTTCAAATTATCGCTGTCTACCTTCGTAGCCTACTCGAAAATATTACTTTGACCTAATAATTAACAATAAAATCGCGATATCTCGGAAAATATCAATTTTAGGTATAAAACAGTATTAATGTTTTCGAAAGAGAATTAAATTTTCTATAAGATGGTGTTAAAAAATATAAGGGGTTGTATTTTAAAAAAATGAGTTATCGATGTTTAAAGTTTCACAAGTTTGACCAAGCGTAAAAAACGCCCTGTATAATATTTTAAAAATGTAGGTGGTGCAAAGTGTTACATAATCTATTGTCAATCTTATCTTCAAGCGAATTTTTTCAGACTTCTCAAAGTTTTTAAATGTTGAAAATTTTTGAAAATACTGAATTTTCATGAAAATGCGATTTTCACGAGAACGGTTGACTTTAGACCCATATGACCTTTCACATTTTTTTAATTAAATTTAAAGAGGAATCCAAAAATGTAAAAATATGCAGGGTGTTCCATAAGAAAAAGTATAACTTTGATATGCCACTCTTTTTTGGAGCACCCTGTATGTTTGAAGATATTTTTAAAATGTAGCCCTTATTGACTTACATAATCTAACAGCGACAGAAATTGGAAAATATAAAGCGTTTCGCCATAAAACTCCGACGCGTCCGTCGTGACTCACCCTGTAGATCTAGAGGTAAACGAAATTGTTAGTATCGATAGTATAGATTGGTTTCAAAAAATAGAATTTGTAAAACCTAATGTAGAAATTAATTTTAAGCTTGATACAGGGGCTCAAGTAAATATTTTACCCCTTGAGCATATTAACAGATTAAATTTGAGTAAAAAAATACAGAAATGTAATGTTAAACTGTCAAGTTACGGTGGATCAGCCATAAAAGTAACAGGTGAAATTCATTTAGAATGTAAGCATAAATTAGTGAAGAAACTACTTAAGTTTATTATAACGAATACTAACTCCATACCTATACTTGGTATAGAAACAATTAAAAACTTAAATTTGTTACAGAGAGTAAATACTGTTAATGTCAAACAAAATAATAATTTAATAGAAAAATATAGTGATTTGTTTGAAGGTATAGGTGATATTAAAATGACACCATGCACTATTAAGTTAAAAGAAGATCATACTCCTAAGATAGAAGCATGTAGGAAGGTAGCTTTTAGCTTGACAGATGCTTTAAAAAAAGAATTAGGCAAATTAGAAAAGTTAAAAATTATAACAAAAGTTGAGGAACCCACCGATTGGGTTAGTCCCATTGTCATAGTTAAAAAACCAAATAATGATATACGTATATGTCTAGATCCGAAAAATTTGAATGAGGCAATAAAAAGAGAACAATACAAATTACCTTCATTCGAAGAAACCTGTGCTAACTTAAGTAATGCAAAGTATTTTAGTATATTAGATGCTAATAAGGGTTTTTACCGGATTAGATTGGCTCAGGAAAGTTCATATTTAACAACTTTTATTACGCCACATGGCAGATACAGATTTTTAAGACTTCCTTTCGGATTGTCATCTGCACCTGAAATTTTTCATAAGACCTTTATTAATATTTTTGAAGGGTTAAAAGGTACAAGTGGATACATAGATGATTTGTTAGTTTGGGGAAGAGATTTAAATGAACATGATAAGAGGTTAGATTCAGTTTTAAAGAGAGCTCAAGAATATGGCATAAAATTCAATAAAGCAAAATGTAAGATAGGGGTTACTGAGGTACCATATCTGGGTCATATTTTAAGCAAAGAGGGTATTAAAGTGGATCCCAGAAAAGTAGAAGCGATTAAACAAATTCCTGAACCCACAAATGCAAAAGAATTAAGCAGATTTTTAGGCATGATAACATATGTGTCAAAGTTCATAAAGAATTTATCTGAAAATACTTACCATTTAAGAGAATTAATAAAAAAAGGTATCGAGTGGCAATTTAATGATAAATGTAAAGAAGAATTTCAGAATTTAAAAAGTTTATTGTCCGACACCCCAGTTTTACAATTTTACGATCCAAACTTACCTATTACTTGGTCAGTTGATAGTTCGCAAAATGGTTTAGGAGCAGTAATTTTACAAAATAATGCACCAGTAGCATACGCTTCAAAATCATTGAGCAGTGCTCAAAAAGAGTATGCACAGATAGAAAAAGAGACACTAGCCATTTTATTTGGTTGTGAAAGGTTTCACCAATATGTATATGGAAAGCAAATCTTAGTCGAAACTGATCACAAGCCCTTAGAGTCAATATTTAAAAAATCATTAACTCAGTGTCCTTTAAGATTACAAAGATTTAGAATTAGATTGCAAAATTATGACATTAAAGTATGCTATAAACCAGGTAAACTATTGTACATTGCTGATGCATTATCAAGAGCGAGTTATGATGATAAACAATTTGAATTTGAAATAGAGACTGATTTAACAGCTCAAATTAATCTAATAAATGATAATTATAATATTTCTGAAAGTCAGTTAAAAAAGTTAAAATTAGAAACTGAAAATGATAGTGAATTAAGACTAGTACTTAAGTATATAAAGCAAGGGTGGCCAGAAGCAAAGAATGAGCTACCAGAAAACATAAGATGTTATTTTAAAAATAGAGAATGTTATGTTACTGCAAAAGACTTAATTTTTAAGGATCATTGCATAGTTATTCCAAAATCTATGAGATCGGAAATGCTAGACAGGCTTCATTACAATCATTTAGGCATAAGTAAAACTATATTAAGAGCGGCTAATTGTATGTATTGGCCAAATATACAAAATGATATAACTAACAAAATAACTACATGTGAAATTTGTCAAAGATATCGTAACGACAACCAAAAAGAAAATTTAATAAATAGAGATTTACCAACCAATCCATGGGAAATTATTGCAACTGATATTTTCCATTGCAGAGGTGTACAATATTTGTTAATAACCGATTTTTATTCGAAATTTTCTGAAGTTTGCACTCTCAAAAATTTAACTTCAAGTCAAGTTATCGATCATTTAAAAAATATTTTTGCCAGACATGGCATACCAAGAATAGTATATTCTGATAATGGCAAAGAATACGACAGTGCAGAATTCAGAAATTCTGCACAAACTTGGAATTTTAAGCACAAAACATCAAGTCCAAGATATTCACAGTCAAATGGCTTCATAGAACGAAACGTGCAGACTGTAAAGAGATTAATTAAGAAAAGTTTAGATGATAAGAAAGATGTTAGGTTATCTTTATTAGAATATAGGAATACGCCTCTAGACAATAATTGTAAATACAGTCCTGCCCAATTATTATATGGAAGAAGACTTCGAGGACTGTTACCAGTAAAAGAAACACTACTTAAACCAAAGCTGATCAAAAACCACTACGAAAAGCTGCAAAATAATCAACAAGAGCAGAGATATTATTATAACAATCACGGAACTAAGAATCTTACACAGTTAGAGAGGTATCAACCTGTCTGGGTAAGAGAAGGCCAAGAATGGATAAAAGGAAAAATAATTGATATACCAAAGAGACCAAGATCGTATACGGTTAGGGTGAAAGAGTCGTCCATTATGGATAGAAATAGAAGATTCTTAAGACCAAGACAGCAAGATCAGGAAGTAGAAACAACAGAAGAAAATGAAAACATGGAGCAGGAGAACAGTGGGGAAAAAGAAACAATAGTGGAAAGTGATAATAAAAAAACTAGAGATAGTGAGACAGTTCGCGAAACAAAATCTATGCGAAGTGGTCGTGCAATTACAAAACCTGCTTATTTAGCAGACTATGTTTAATAATATAATTTTATATAATTAAAGCTCATTTGTATTTATAGAATTTAAGATTTTTGTTTGTAAGAAAAAAAGGGAGATGTTATGTATTTTAAAAGTATAACACGGCCGGTAAGGCAGAACACTAAGTACGTATGTCAACAAACACATATAATAGAATGTAACGCTTCCGAATAAAACTTATATATAATAATCAAGAGTATTATTAATAAACTAATAAAATATACAAAATATAAAGTATAACACATAATATTAAAAGACGAAGTATTAATATACAAGAAACAACTTTAGGCTAATGGCTAACATAAAATAATCTATAAAAATTACGTTATAAATAAAAACAATCACATTTACAAACAAAATTAGTGATATGCTTGTATAAGGCGAAAAATTGTGGCGGTGAAGAATTGTGTAGGGAAAGAAATGTGGTCGAAGAATTGTGGAGGCGAAGAATTGTGGGCGAAGAATTGTGGGCGAAGAATTGTGGGCGACCCGTACATTATTACATTTTTGGATTCCTCTTAATATTTACTTTAAAAAATGTTAAAGGTTATACGCGTCTAAAGTCGAGCGTTTTCGTAAAATTTACATTTTTATGAAAATGCGTAATTATCTATCAATTGTTTAAAGATTACCGCTGTCTAACTTCATAGCCTACTTGAAAAATTACGTTGCCCTAATAATTTACAATAAAATCGCGATATCTCGAAAAATATTAGTTTAAGGTATGAAACATGGTGAATGTTTTTTAAAGACAATCAAATTTTCTAATCTCTCGAAAATGGAAATTGATTTAGAAAAATCTAAAATAATAGTTACGTTTTATATTAAAAAGTATCTCAAGAAGGTACAAATAAAATTGTTCTAACGATTAGGACAAAAAAAGTTCTGAGAGAAAAAATAAATTCGACATTTTCATATATTTTGCTATTACTTTTGAAGTATATCTCACCGCTTATCACATTCCAATGCAATGGTTGGTTACCGTTTTATTTGGCGCACCATTAACAAAAAGAACAGACCCGTAAACTTTATTTTTGTACTTACTATATTTGTAACTATTCCACACCATGCACAATTTATAGACAACAAAATAACAAACGAAAGTATAAGTAACTGCCTGTAGCGGTGTAATGTTGCAATAGTTACGTTAGCGGTATTATGCCTACTTCGCTTATTGCAACTATTATTAAATATATTGGTATTTGCTTAGTATGTAAGATTGTATGTATAAAGTGTTTTGTAATATAATTCTAATTAATCATTATTCAATAAATGTTCAAATAAGAAACGTCTATCGTTTACATGGCGACCCTGCCAATCGTGCAAAATGGTCAAATAAAGTTGTAAATAATAGAAAAAAGAAAAAAAAAACGGAACATAAATTAACAATAATATAGTCATAGTGTATAACATGGGTAAGACGCAATCCACTCATCAGGAGTTGCAAGAGAACGGAGTCGTTAACTCAAACTTTGTAGTACAAGAATCTGAGTATAAAGTTTCAATGGACGTTAAAGTGATGATACTATTAATACTTGCAATTATGCTTCTCCAACTTGTACTGAAATTGTGCAACATGTACAATAGAAGAATTAAAAAACAAGTGAGACGAAATCTGGCTACACCTCTGGCTGCTTCTTCTCCTTGTTTGGCTTAAGCATCATCGTTTCCACCAAGGCTGGACAACATCTTCATCCCATCACAACAGTGTACGTTTAGTGAATCGTTGGGCGTGCTGTGCGTACGTGAAAGTGTGACGTCGTCATTGCAAGTAAGTCGTTAAACAATTTTGTAAACTTGTCAAGTGAACTATAATACACCCAAACGATGACAGTTACTCATGGGTCAAAAATGTTCTTTATAATTAGGTTTTAAGTATGTGCCGACGCCTGCAATTATTAACACTTTTTATACCACGCAATAGGGATGCCATCGGTAGATTTTGCCAATATCAAACAAGAAATCATTAACCAATCCAAAAGAGCTATAAAAAAGAATATTCCCAAAAGTGAATCAGTTAGAAAAGATATTAGGGATAATTTAATCCAGTTATTTAATACATACACAGGATATTTAGCTGTTTCATGGAATTCTCTAGAAGTTGCACAAAAAAGCCTTGCTAAACAAAATTTTTTTTACATAAGGGATAAGGTTATAAGATCATTTCAGGCTCTTGATGTTAAATATAAGGTACCACTTACTTGCATCGAAAAAATTGATCCCCTTATTTTAGAGGAGGATATTTCAGAAGACGATAATTTAGATACAGACATGTCTGCCATGGAATTTTTTAATTTAGCTAGCAAGTTAGTACCCAACCAGTTTGATGGTTCTCCAGACAATTTAAGGTCATTCTTAGATGCGCTTGAGCTGTTAAATAATAACTCGACAGGTCAAACTCTCAATGCAGTACATTTTGTAAAAACACGGTTAACCGGTAAAGCTCGAGACTTAATTACTAATGAAACAAATATTGAACAGATAGTTGACAAACTTAAAGCCGGCATAAAGGGCGATAATTCTCGGTTATTAACCGCCAAAATTCTAAATTACAAACAAAATTCAAAAGACACAGCAGCTTATGCTACCGAAATAGAAAATTTGGCTGACAGTTTAAAAAGGGCGTACATTAATGAAGGCGTACCGTACGAGGTTGCCGGAACTTACACAACCGAAACTGTTATTCGATCCCTAACTCAAAATGCTAACTCTGGGAAGGCCCGTCTGATTGTCGAGGCTGGAACTTTTAACACTGTTCAAGAGGTAGTCACAAAATTGGTTAATAGTGCTACAACCAATTCAACTTCAAATGTTTTTTATTCTGGACAAAATTTCAACAGATCAAATAATCGGTATATTGGTCGTGGTCAATACCAAAATTTTAATTCTGCTAACCGCTGGCAAAGTTATCATGGCAGGCGCGGTAGAGCAAATCGCGGGAGAAGCAATAACTTCAGATACCCCCATCATAGCTCTTATGGACGATCTCGATCCATACGTTTTTATGAATCTGAGAGAGATTCGGGAAACCAATCGGACCCCCAACAGGTTCGATTGGGGGAAACAAACACGTAAATATTTATAATATAAATTTATCCCTGTCTAATTTTGTAACACTTGAAACTTTAATGACCGGTGGTAAAAATACATTTATAGTAGATACAGGAGCTGATGTATCAATTTTTAAACGAACTAATGTACACCCTGATCAAATGCTCGACATTTCAAATCCTATAAAAATTAAGGGCATAACAAATGGACAAACCAGTTCAATAGGGCTTACAAATACAATCATTTTGGTTAATGGACACGAATTAGAACACAAATTTCATATAGTTAACTCAGATTTTCCGATACCAGCAGACGGAATATTAGGTAGAGATTTTCTTACTAAATATAATTGTAACATTGATTATGCTGACTGGACTTTAACAATTAGATCAAATTATACATACATTAATATTCCTTTAAATTGCAGTTTGGAAGCAAATTTATTTTATATACCACCTCGTTGCGAAGTAATTAGGGAAATTAATAGTTTAAAAAATTTACGCAATGAAGCAGTAGTTATAAATAAGGAACTACAACCAGGTGTGTTCATTGCTAGAACAATAGTATCTAACGAAAACCCCCTTGTAAAAATCATGAATACAACATTTCAAACTGTAGCACTAAAAATTTCTACTGTTGAGACCATTAGTCTTAACGAATTTAATATTTATACTATAGAAAATGAATCATTGAATAGAAAAAGTCAAGTTTTACAGAATCTCAGTCAGGATATTCCACAATTAGTAAAAGAAGATTTTTTGCAACTATGCACCAATTTTTCCGATATTTTTGCATTAAAAACAGATAAATTAACCGTCAATAATTTTTACAAACAAAATTTAAAATTAATAGATCAAAAACCAGTATATATTAAAAATTATAGGACACCTAAAATTCAAAAAGAGGAAATTATAAATCAAGTAGAGAAAATGTTACATGATAATATTATTGAACCATCGGCTTCGGAATACAATAGCCCGGTATTGCTGGTCCCAAAAAAGTCTTCGAACGGTCAAAAAGCATGGAGATTAGTTATTGACTTTAGACAGGTAAACAAAAGACTCATTGGCGATAAATTTCCCCTTCCCCGTATAGATGACATTTTGGATGAACTCGGTAGAGCCAAGTGGTTTTCGGTGGTCGATTTAATTTCTGGTTTTCACCAAATACCCCTTGAAGAAGAATCTCGTGACATAACTTCATTTAGCGTAGATTCAGGTTCATATAGGTTCACAAGACTACCATTTGGGTTGTCAGTAAGCCCAAATAGTTTTCAACGAATGATGTCTTTAGCATTCGCGGGCATTACTCCCGAAAAAGCATTTTTGTATATGGATGATTTGATAGTGATTGGTTGCTCTGAGAAACATCATTTAAACAATTTAAAAAAAGTTTTCGAAACCTGTAGAAAGTACAATTTAAAATTAAATCCTCAAAAGTGCAATTTTTTTAGGAAAGAAGTTACGTACTTAGGTCACAAAATTACTGACAAAGGTATTTTACCTGACGACACTAAATATGACGCAATAAACAAGTATCCGGTTCCGAAAACAGCTGACGAAGTAAAGAGGTTCGTCGCCTTTTGTAATTACTATCGCAGGTTTATTCCGCAATTCGCGTCAATGACACAATCATTAAATCAATTAACACGCAAAAATGTCGAATTTTACTGGACTAAGGAATGTCAAAATTCTTTCATTTCTTTAAAAAATGCACTCATTAATCCGCCAATTTTACAGTATCCGGATTTTTCTAAAACTTTTATAGTAACAACAGATGCTTCGAAAAGCGCATGTGCTGCTGTTCTCTCCCAAAATTTTGGAGATACAGACTTGCCAATTTGTTTCGCATCCCGCAGTTTTACGAAAGGCGAAACAAATAAACCTTCAATCTTACAAGAATTAACTGCAATTCATTGGGCTATAAACTATTTTCGATGTTATTTGTATGGTCAAAAATTTATTGTAAAATCAGATTGTAGGCCATTAGTCTACTTATTTTCTATGAAAGACCCTTCATCTAAATTAACTCGAATGCGTTTGGACCTAGAGGAGTACATTTTCGAAGTACAACATATTAAAGGTAAAGATAATGTAGCTGCAGATGCGCTATCGCGAATAAATATTGAACAGTTAAAATCAATAAATTCTGATATGTCACAAATACTCACGGTTACGCGGTCGATGACCAGAAATACGCAATCGAACGAATCGCAGAATTTGCAAAATAATAATGTTTTTGTACAACCAAAAATTTTTGAAACTCTTAATAATTATGACGCATTAAAATTGCCCGTTGTGAAATTTATAATAAAGCCTACATATCTTAGGATAATGATTAGGTATAAAAGAAAATTGAGCGCTCAAAAATCACTTCCGATTTCTAACGACAGTATTGCGCTAGAGCAAGTGCTGTCTCAGCTTGAACAAATGGCTGGTGATCGTAAGTTGAATAAACTAAGATTAAGTCTAGATGACGAAATATTTAAAAAGTGCACTATAAATGCATTCAAGCAATCGGGTCAATTAACTCTTAAGAATTTGAATATAATTCTTTGCAGCGTACGCAACTTAATTACAAACAAAGATGAAAAACTCGAATTAATTAAAAAATTTCATGACGATCCCTTGACTGGTGGTCACTGTGGTCAAAAGAGACTACTTAAAAAACTAAAGTCTATTTATGTTTGGAAACACATGTCACATGATGTGGCTAATTACATTAAAACGTGTCACAAATGTCAAATTAATAAAGCCAAAGCTAAACATTTAGAAGCGATGGTTATAACGCCCACCCCTCAAAAAGCTTTTGATATTGTCTGCATCGATACTATAGGACCTTTTCAAAAATCTAATCAAGGTAATTCATATGCCGTAACTATACAGTGTGAACTCAGCAAATATATAGTTATATTACCGATTCCAAATAAGGAAGCAACAACAGTGGCTAAAGCAATTTTTGAAAATTTTGTTCTTGTATATGGTACCATGAAGGAGGTTCGTACAGATATGGGTACAGAATATAAGAACGAAGTTTTTGAAAATCTTTCCAAATTATTAGCAATAAAGCATAAAACAACCACAGCTTACCATAGTCAATCCATAGGAGGCTGTGAGAGAAACCATAGAGTTCTCAATGAGTACTTGCGCATGTATATTAATGAAACGCACTCAGATTGGGATACTTGGACAAAATATTATGCATTTTGTTATAACACCACCCCTAGTTCTTATCATAACTATTCGCCGTATGAACTTATATTTGCAAAACAAGTAAATATCCCAGAAATGTTCTTACAATCTCGTGTTGAACCACTTTATAATACAGATGCTTACTATCAAGAAATTCGGTATAGATTGCAATTGGCAAATAAAAGAGCTAGAGAATACCTTGAAAAGGCTAAACAAGCACGTAAAACAAAATTTGATATAAGAGCAACACAGTTGAATCTGAAACCAGATGATCTTATAACTATAACAAATGAAGATCGTAACAAATTAGATTCATGGTTTGATGGTCCATTCCCTGTTGTTCGTGTGGAAGGTGCAAATTGTGTTTTTAAAGGTAAAAGAGGCAGGCATATCACTGTGCACAAAAATCGTGTACAAAAATATGTAAATTAGTATATAAGATGTAATTTTAAGTTTTAAACATTAGTTACATAAGATGAGCTCATCAATTTTCAACTAACCCACTATCTCTTAGTTTTCTACTATCTTTTTATCTTAACATCTTCATTTTAAATATAAGTAAATAAATTTAACCTTTTGTTTTAAGATAACTGGGCATAGCATTATAATAAAATGTAAGTGTATGCATAATTTTTTATCGTATTTTTATTGGATTACACACGCATCATCTTCTCTGTTCTTTAGGGATGACGTTCACAAATGGCCATAGTGAGGGCCATTCTTACGGAAAGGGGAGGTGTAGCGGTGTAATGTTGCAATAGTTACGTTAGCGGTATTATGCCTACTTCGCTTATTGCAACTATTATTAAATATATTGGTATTTGCTTAGTATGTAAGATTGTATGTATAAAGTGTTTTGTAATATAATTCTAATTAATCATTATTCAATAAATGTTCAAATAAGAAACGTCTATCGTTTACATGATACTTTAATTGCACAAAATTACTATTCCAAATATTTTATTGGTTTATAAATTAGAAACACTTCTGACTTAATTTTAACAAGTCCTCATTTTATAAACCTCTTTATCTGTTGACTTTTAATTATTTTAAAAGATTTTACTCTTGATTAAAGATAAAATAAACTGGTGGGATTAAGTTTAATTAATTAGTTATCAATGACCAGCATATTTCGCGAGATATTTCTTATAGATATTGCTTGCAATTCCGCGAATCATACATACATACAATATAATAATACTTTTCAAAATATGTTAATCATTTGTCAATAAATGAGGGGATTTTCATTCAATGTATCTTTAATCTGATAAAGAAGTTAAACATTGCACTTTAAGATGATGTAATTCAATTATTTGAACATTGTTCAAATATGGATATAAATGACAAGTGGAATTGTTAATTAAAGTTATATTTAGCCGCTTTATCAATAATTTTTTTTTTTTGTGTTTAAGTTTTGCGGCAAAGAACCGCCTCGAAATTTTTTGTTGTAGGGGAAACCGGGGATGAAAGTAACACGGGTAGGTTGTAACGTGTAACAGTTAATTTAATTTTTGTTATATGTCGCCCTAAGCGCTTGTGCACTATTCATTTTCATCCACCTCCCTACCTACATTGCTAGTATTCATCTGTCAGTTTGGTAGCCATGTGTTCAATTTTAAATAACAAGGACTTAATGATTATTGCGTTATTGCTTGACGAAGACAAGAAGGAAACTAAAAATAAAGGCGTTGCCCACATTTAATGACCTTATAAAACGAAATTTTATCAATATTTTAGGATGTCTAGAGATAGCAGCGATGATGGTATATTTGCTTCTTCAAATCTTGGAAAACGTTTACAAAATAGTACTTTTGATGTACCAGAATTGTTGGTGATCCAGCTTTTTCATAGAAAAAATATATGATAAGGCTTTATCCTGTATCATTTTTTAAAGTAAATTTTAAAAGGAATCCAAAAATGTAAAAATATACAGGGTGTTCTATTTAAAATTTTAAAGTTTGAGTCCGTTTCCGGTTGAACCGGAAGTCTTATTGCAACCTTAATATTTTCATCGAATCCGAAAAATACCATAACGCACACATACAAAATTTCATTGTTATATCTGCAATAGTGTTCTAGATATTTGTCTGTTTCCATATTTTTGCGCATCCCTGTATACGTAAATCATATAAAATTATAATAAATTAAGATTAAAAACAGAGTTACTTTCAAATATTTTTGTTGATATTTACTACAGTACATAATAAGTTTATAAACAAAATAACACAACAAACACACAATAATTGAAATATTTTTTCATTCTGTAAGACTTTTATCAGTTTTAGAGTTGGGCATTGAACAGCCCATATTTCAATTTAATCTTCAAAGACTGTCATTTCAACTTCTGTATTTTCGATGGATGATGTTTCTAAACTAAAGAATTAAGTCTCTCTCGAGACATTGTATACCTATCTGATGTATGATCAATTTCCTTAAATGTTAAAGCACGACGTGTTGCTCTGATTTTGCAAATAAAAAAGCTGATGCTAATGTCATGTCTTCGAAGTTAACAATTTATTATTATCTTCTTGTGTATACCTTGCAACAGTTTAGATTTCTTAATTTTTGCTTTCTATTTCAAAATCGACATTATGGCATGTACAATTTGTGCTGTTTCTGCCCTCGTTATCCTCTGTTTTATACAACTATTACTTTTCGTTAGTTTTTTATTTTAATTTAGAAAGTTTTTATTTCATTACAACCACAAAATTTACAAAATAATTTTAATACAGGCCATTTTGGGCCCCCCTAAGTCGGGGGCTCCGGCGAATTGCACCCACTGCACCCCCCCCACCCCCACTTGGCCGGCCTATCTCACAGCGAATGGTTAATAAGGAAAGGGTGCCCAGAATTCTTTGAAATAGATCAATTTCTTGAAAAAGAAAAAAAGGTTGGGAATTATGAAAGTTATAAAGGTTGGATGCTGGTGGATGCGTAGGTGCAACTAGTAAATTAGAAGACACTGAAAACGTTTTTTTAAATTTTATTTATCTTACATACAACACTTTGAAATATTATTTAACACAAGCCCCAAAATTAAAATTCTAAATTTTAATCTACTTATCACAACTATATTTAAACAAACCGGTGTATTATTGTTTCACTATAAAGTAAGATACACTTATTAGTGATTGTTAACTTAATATGTGAAAATTACAAAGTCACATCTCCTTGAAATGGTTGATATTCATAAAGAATTTGATCTACACAACTGTATGTAAAATCTTCAACAAATAAATGTGAAATTCGTTGAGGTGGTGTCCTGTGTCCAAAAGTTGTATAAACTTCATCATTTATGGATATCTAAATTTAAGAAAAAAAGTTGAATGATTTACACGAACGCCATTGTTCTTTTATTGTGTCTGTGTGCTTTGTGCTACTAAACCGGGTAATTCAGTTTGACTGTCGCACCCCTATAACTTTATTACTTTAAGAGAAAACCCCCAACAAGTTTGTATTTTTGTAAATCACAAGAAATTCTCTATCAAATGACGTTAAAATATTTTATATTTTTTCAACGATAAAAATGTCAGATTTGCGATAGTGAACTTTTTTTTGATTTTACGCAGTATATTTTTTTCATTTGTTTCGGTAATAAAATAAGTTCCAAATCCAATAGCACAAATAAACATACATGGGAAAACTTTTGAGAAAAATGAGTTTTAATATTATTTATTATTTTTCACAAATTCGTTGTATTTGAATATGCCAATTATTTAAACATACAACAAACACTGAGTTTTGTATTACAATTCTTTAAAGTTGTGGCTATTTGCACCTACAGTAGGTACGAATAATTGGCTATTTGCACCTACAGCAGGTACGAATAATTGGCTATTTGCACTAGGGATTCTGTCCCGGGACTTTCCCGAGACGTAAGTCCCGGGAATTCCCGGGACATTCTTAGTCTCGAGTCCCGGGACATTTAGTTCGAGACTCGAGACGAGACTAAATGTTACAGAACACTGAAATTAATTTTTCATACTTCTAATTTTTTAACAAATTTTACTGCCACGAGTTTAACAAAAATGTTTTGTTTCATAATTTTTTATGTTTATAGCTTATACTAACAATTAGTATTTACTTAACTTTATTTAAATTATTTGCCTGCCATATTTAATTATTTATGTTTATTTCTTGTCTGCTTTAAAGCTAAAGGATAATTGTTAAGTTTATTAGTAAAAATAGTTTTACTTATGCTTGTTATGTTTTAAAGTTTAATGAAAATTGTTAAGTTTATTTAAAATAGGCATTTACTTGGAAATATATACTTTATTTACTGTAGAATGTAGGTTAAATTAAAAATAATAATACTACTCCTACTACTATACTTTATTTATAAAATAAACGCTTCAAAAAAAAAAACCATGAATTTGGTTTAATTTTAAAATAATATTCTGTTAACTGTCACGGCCGATTCACGATCACGATACATGCAAAGAAGCAATTTTAAATATGTAGCGGGTGCTTTCAGAAACAATGTCACTGAAAAGAAAACTTATTTTTTACAGTGAAAATAGCCGACGAATTTTGAGTACATGAATGCATCATCATTTTTCTTGCACCTTATAAAATCTTCCGTCATTTTTGACGGGTTAAACCACTATTTTTTAGTATGTAAATAAAATTCGCAAAAGTCTCGAAGTCCCGGGACTTTGATAAAAAAAAGTCTCGAGTCCCGGGACTTTAAAAATTGTCGAGACTCAGAATCCCTAATTTGCACCTACAGTAGGTACGAATAATTGGCTATTTGCCCTACAGTAGGTACGAATAATTGGCTATTTGCACCTACTGTATAGGTATACAGGGTGGTGCTTTTTTCGATGCTCACCATTGCTATCTTGGAAACGGTAAGAGATACAAGGTCGGTTAAATTAGAGAAAAGTTGCACATTTTTATGGCGATTAAGAATCTGAAAACAAATCCTGGATATTTTGATTCGTTTTTGATTTATTACAAAAAAACTGAAAAATGTGATTTTAGAAAAATATTATTATCCTCCCTACCATTGACGCTATTTCATTTAAACTTGGTAACTTTATGTTTTTGACCGTCCTGGGTTTGATGACGTCAACAGAAATTTTCTAAGCCTTCTAGATTTCAAGTTGCGATAGTCAACTTTTTTATTTCTTATGACCGCCATGTTGGATTTTTACACCATCAGACAGACAAAAAAATTAGCTTTTCAGATTGGTAACCAACATACCTTTTTTCTTTCAAAAAACTTGTTGAAATTTTAAAATTTGTGTAAATAATTCATAAAATCGAGAATGCTCTGCAAAACAATTGAAATTATAATATAAATCAAAGTGACACAACATTTTATAGGTCTAATAAAATAACGAAAGGACAATAAATTTAAAACACCAGATAAATAATTATTTAAATTGTTTAAAGTGCGCGCCGTTATGTATGATGTAGTGGTTAGTCCTCAAATTCATTTCGTCCACTGCCTTTAGGATAGTTTGTCTCGAAATAGAGTCGAAAGCTTTTTTGATTTTATGGCGAAGAAGTTCAATATTTTCCGTTGGGGTTGCATAAACAACATCAATGTAAAAGTAATCCATAGGCATTAAACATGGCGATCGCGGAGACCAATGAACAGGACCAAACGTACCAAGCCATGCATTTTGAAACCGTACATCTAAATTAATATCCTTTTACAATGCGGGCGTTGTGAGGACCAGCTCCTTCATGTTGAAACTACTGATGATTTTGAATTGTTAATAATGGCAATTCGCCTAACATATCTTCTAAATATGTTTCCAACAATCTTAATTTCGTTATCATTAGACCTATAAAATGTTGTGTCACTTTGATTTATATTATAATTTCAATTGTTTTTCAGAGCATTCTCGATTTTATGAATTATTTACACAAATTTTAAAATTTCAACAAGTTTTTTGAAAGAAAAAAGGTATGTTGGTTACCAATCTGAAAAGCTAATTTTTTTGTCTGTTTTATGGTGTAAAAATCCAATATGGCGGCCATAAGAAATAAAAAAGTTGACTATCGCAACTTGAAATCTAGAAGGCTTAGAAAATTTCTGTTGACGTCATCAAACCCAGGACGGTCAAAAACATAAAGTTACCAAGTTTAAATGAAATAGCGTCAATGGTAGGGAAGATAATAATATTTTTCTAAAATCACATTTTTCAGTTTTTTTGTAATAAATCAAAAACGAATCAAAATATCCAGGATTTGTTTTCAGATTCTTAATCGCCATAAAAATGTGCAACTTTTCTCTAATTTAACCGACCTTGTATCTCTTACCGTTTCCAAGATAGCAATGGTGAGCATCGAAAAAAGCACCACCCTGTATACCAGATGTAACTAAGGCCTGGTACACCTCCTTTTTTTCTTTTGTTTTAATTGTATATAAATAAACTTTTACATTTAGACATATGATATGTGTAAATAACCGGAATATTGGAACATATGTACACTATTATCTCACTTTCGGTTTCGCCGGAAATTGCCCTAACTTTGTTATTTCAACACCCTATATATTGTGACACCCCGCCTGAGATCAATTATTTTATTTTACTTCAATGTTATTTCATTTACTTTTAAATGAATAATATTGCAACAAATGCTGATGCATCAGTTACTAAAAGAGGTAACGCTTCAAAAGGGCCAAGTTATGAGGATTTCAACTTTAGTAAAAACACAATAACGTTAAAATATTACGGTCATAACTTGGGTCCTACAATGCATTTGGGTTTCGTCAGTCAACAAACGATTGGTTGATTAATTTTTACATCATAAGTAGAACAAACTACTCGCACAAATATGTGTTTATAGGAAAGAATGACAAAGATGCAACTACAGTAAAAAAAGGGAGAGCAACAGGGAACCTTAAACCTTCAGACGGTCGCACAGAGAGTTAAGTTCCAACCCCCGAGAAATGTACAGCCAGTCGAAAAATAAAGGAGTTTGTTGTTAAAATTGTTGTGTTTTACTTGTTGCTTACTGTGTACTAATTGCTCTAGACCTGTGTACTACGTAAAACAACGTTTGAGGGTCCAACCACATTACAAAGACGATCACGAGCCATAATTAACAACAATAAATAAAAGAGTAATAAGTACTCTCCAACAATAGTGCGGCCTAAGTACAGTACGATCCGTCACAATATATTTAAATTTTTAGAAAGAGGATGCAATTATGAATTCAACTGCACTGGTTTGGTTACTTTTTTATTTTTATTTAGTCATAAGTCCCTCTACCGTGTAGGACTTTGGTTAATTTAAATAACCTTAAATAATTTTTGAACAATAATTTATTTTTTTATTAAGTGAGCCGTGACCTGCATACATTGAATTTGATTTTGTCAACAAGTGTCCGACAAATGTTTTTGTAAATTTTAATTGCCATTTAGGTTACTTTAATCGGCTTTGAAGATGCAAATCGGTTTTTTGACAAATGCAAATGCAGTAGTACATGCACTTATTTAAATAGAGTATTTCCTGACCAATAACTTATATTTGTGTTGGATTGCTGCTTCACAGACATAAAATATTGTAAAAACTTGTTAAGATATCCTATTAATCGCAGTACACTGTGCCTAAGTGCAACAAAACAAATTATAGTTGTAACTAATATAGTTTTTTTAATAAAAAAATTTAGTTATAATTTGTTGCAATTATGCACAGTATCCTACGATTAATAGAATATCTAAATACAGTTTTATAATATTTTAAGTCTTTGAGGCAGGCAGCCTTTCAACACAAATATATGTTATTGGTCAAAAAATATTCTGCAACCTTTAAAACCGATTAAAGTAACCCAAATGTTAATTAAAATGTACGAAAACCTTTTTCGGACACTTGCTGACATAATAAAATTTAATTTATGCAGGTAACGGCAAATAAATATTTGTCCAAAAATTATTTGAGGTTATTTAAATTAATCAATATAATACAGTTGTATACAAAGTTGCCTCCTCTTTCTAAAAATATAAAATATACAGGGTGTTCCATTTGAAATAACAAAGTTAGGGCAATTTCCGACGAACCGGAATTGAAATAATAGTGTACAGGGTGGGCAAATTACGATGTTTTAATATGGAATCTCGATAACTATAAGAGGTATCACAAAACGGACCGCGCATCCTCGATCTCTTTTTTCGAGAAAAAGTTTATGGTGAAAACTAAAATTGATTATCGTCTTTTGTTTTCGAGTTATCGCCGATAACTCGATTTTTCGACTTTTCGTTTTATGACTATATTTCGCATGTTTATGAAAATAAACAAAAATTATTTTGACGTTCTACAGGCACTTTTTTGATAAAAATGCAGAGGCGTAGACAATTTTTCAAAACAAAATCCGAAATTCGAGTTGTGACATAAAGTTGTATTTTTTTAACCCTAGGACCTATATGGGATTTGTATGGGAATGCATAGGCAGGTGTCCTAAAAGTGTTTGTAAATGTGTTTCGACGGTATATACTGGGCGAAGCGCGTGCGGCCTCGGTACGGGAACAGTTGCTCATCAATAGTTATCTGGGCACCCGGAACATATAGACGCTCCAAGTTCTTCATGAGCACGTTCTACATACACGTTTTACACACATACAAGTCAAAACCCGTTTCAATTGCCTGCCCCACCATTCATACCATTCATAGGTCTGCACAGACCTGCTTGTACCGTATGAACCATTTCGTTTGTAAACACGAATAAAACCGAACACAAACACATAAGCGGTCTGATTTTGTGCTCATTGTGTTCGCAATAGCCGCTTCTAGGAAGTAATGGACGGATTCGTCTCTAACACGCAAAACAAAAAAGTTATACACACGTTTACAAGCAAAAGGTCTGCACAGACCTGGTTGAACCTCCTAGGGTTAAATAGAACCCATAGTTGGCTATGACTTAATTAGATTCCTTATTTTTTTGTCATTCCAAATATACAGGGTGTTTCTTAAGTATTGCAAAAAAATTCAGGAGGTGATTCCTTATCGAAAATTAAGGGGGTCTTTCATAAAAAAAAAATTCCTTAGACGTCTCCTTTCGAAGTTACACCCCTCTAAAGGGGTGCGGTAAAATTAGGATTTTATTTTATTTCTCAAATTTGGATTAATGTAGGAGAATGATATTTAGTAGATGTTTTATACTTATTAAAAGGGTTCCTATAGTAATATTTTTAATCATCTCCCACATCCACAGGGGGCTGAAAAGTGCGACCCCTGTTGGTTTTCTTATCAGAACTTTTTGGTGGGTTAAAATGTTTTAATTAAAAATATTTTTCTTTGAAGCTTGATTTATTTAGAAACTTTATTTATTTTCTAGTTTATCTCGTAAAACCTACCGTTTTTGAGTAAAAAATAAAATGAGTAAACATGAACCATCACATATTCCAATATAAAACGATTCATTTTGGTGGTTGCCATGGTTTGTTTATGTTCATGTTGGATGGAATTGACGGGTGTAATGCATTTTAAGGTTAACGCGGCGACAACGCTATAACGCCCGTCAATTCTACCCAACATGAACATAAACAAACCATGGAAACCACCAAAATGAATCGTTTTATATTGGAATATTTGATGGTTCATGTTTACTCATTTTATTTTTTACTCAAAAACGGTAGGTTTTACGAGATAAACTAAAGAATAAATAAAGTTTTTAAATAAATCAAGCTTTGAAAACAAATACTTTTAATTAAAACATTTTAACCCACCAAAAAGTTCTGATAAAAAAACCAACAGGGGTCGCACTTTTCAGCCCCCTGTGGATGTGGGAGATGATTAAAAATATTACTATGGGAAACTTTTTAATAAGTATAAAACATCTACTAAATATCATTCTCCTACAATAATCCAAATTTGAGAAATGAAATAAAAACCTAATTTTACCGCGGGTATAACTTCGAAAGGAGACGTCTAAGGAATTTTTTTTTATGAAAGACCCGCTTTAATTTTCGATAAAGAATCACCTCCTAAATTTTTTTGCAATACTTAAGAAACACCCTGTATAAGGGTTAATCTATTTATTTTTAATAATAAACAAGTTACGAAGGTTTTTTAGTTTTTGTTTTAAAACAAAATTATAGTAGGCTGTGAAAACAAAAACAAAACAAGGTGTAAAAACCTTTCAAAACTCATTTGGTACAAGTTACGAAGGTTAAATATATAAAAATAAGGAAACAACGATAAAGTCAGAATCTGCAGTAATGTACTCGTAGTTTATTGTAGTTTATCTTATGTTCAAATATTTGTAATGTTTATCACAACAACAAATTACAAAACCTTCGTAACTTGTACCAAATGAGTTTTAAAAGGTTTTTTACACCTTGTTTTGTTTTTGTTTTCACAGTCTACTATAATTTTCTTTAAAAAAAACTAAAAAACCTTCGTAACTTGCGTATTACTGAAAATAAATACATTAACCCTTATATATTTGGAATGACAAAAAAATAAGGAATCTAAATAAGTCATAGCCAACTATGGGTTCTATTTACAAAAATACAACTTTATGTCACAACTCGAATTTCGGATTTTGTTTTGAAAAATTGTCTACGCCTCTGCATTTTTATCAAAAAAGTGCCTGTAGAACGTCAAAATTATTTTTGTTTATTTTTATAAACAAGCAAAATATAGTCATCAAACGAAAAGTCGAAAAATCGAGTTAATCGGCGATAACTCGAAAACAAAAGACGAAAATCAATTTTAGTTTTCACCATTAACTTTTTCTCGAAAAAAGAGACCAAGGATGCGCGGTCCGTTTTTTAATACCTCTTAAGGTGCGGACAGACCGAAGCGGTGGCCGTGGCGGTGGCGGTCAGATTTAACCTTAGGTGAGTGAGTGAGATCGTGCGTCCCACTTGTTTCCTAAAGGTTAAATCTGACCGCCACCGCCACCGCCACAGCTTCGGTCTGTCCGCACCTTTATAGTTATCGAGATTCCCTACGAAAACATCGAAATTTGCCCACCCTGTACAGTGTTCATATAACCCAGTATTTACACATATGATCTGTATAAAAGTTAATTTATGTAAAATTAAAACTAAAGTAAAAAAGGGGATGTACCAGAACTCAGTTACAAGCGGTATATGCCTACACAGTAAGTGCAAATAGCCAATTATTCGTCTCTACCTACAGTAGGTGCAAATAGCCAATTATTCGTACCTACTGTAGGTGCAAATAGCCAATTATTCGTACCTACTGTAGGTGCAAATAGCCAATTATTCGTACCTACTGTAGGTGCAAATAGCCAATTATTCGTACCTACTGTAGGTGCAAATAGCCAATTATTCGTACCTACTGTAGGTGCAAATAGCCAATTATTCGTACCTACTGTAGGTGCAAATAGCCAATTATTCGTACCTACTGTAGGTGCAAATAGCCAATTATTCGTACCTACTGTAGGTGCAAATAGCCAATTATTCGTACCTACTGTAGGTGCAAATAGCCAATTATTCGTACCTACTGTAGGTGCAAATAGCCAATTATTCGTACCTACTGTAGGTGCAAATAGCCAATTATTCGTACCTGCTGTAGGTGCAAATAGCCAATTATTCGTACCTACTGTAGGTGCAAATAGCCACAACCGTTCTTTAAAACTAACAACAATAAAAATTATTTTACCTTAAATGCCGCCAAGTCATAATCAATGGCGATCTCAAACGGTTCCCCTTTCATAAAAGGAAAATATTCATTGGCTTCTTCCTGTAACCACACGCCATTTATCAAACTGTCAAGGTTAACATATTTCTCGGTAAAATTAATGCGAATTCGTAGTGGAATGTGTGTATAAGGTAGCAAATCAGAACGATCTACTAAATGAATATGTATCCTGTAAATACAAAATAAAATCATAAAATAACAAAAAATGTTTAATAAACATCGTATGCTTTGCAGATCGGCGTAGTTATGTCTCTAAATTGGCGCTAATAGAGCATCTAATAGATCCAGCAACCCTTCATCAAATCCGTCCCGAAGAAGTGTTAAAGATGGCCGCCCGTTTGAAAGTGTGCACGAAAGAAGAGTCATCAGATTTTTGACCACTGAAGATGTGAAACCGTTGCAAATTTACCGTCAAATGACAAAGCAGTATACGTATAGTATAGCTTACCATGCATTTCTCAGAAGCAAGTGTACGAGTGGACAAAAATTATAAAAAAATGTGTGAGTAATGTTGCGGACGCACCCCGCCCAAGCCCGGTGCACAGAATTATTACTACTGTAATGATTGCTACTGCTAGGGACTAATTATTCTTACGAACCGGCGCACAATGGGGTATATGCCTGATCTAGCTGGCCAAAATTATTTTTGTTATTTAATTGATTCTTGACTTAGGTCATTTTATTAAATATCATATTTTTAGTCAAAACAATTGTTTTTACTAGCACCATATACAGGGTGGTCCACAAAAAAAGGGCCACTTTTGGGATCTCGTAAACGGTAATAGCTACAGAAAAGTTTAAATTAGACAAATTGTTCCCCTTTCCGACACCTATTCAGTGATGCTTTAATGTTTCAACCAAGTTCCATGGCACACTAGATAATAAACAAAAATCGAAATGGACATTTTTTAAAAATCGTTTATAAGTCTGTTAATACTTGATGGTACAAAAATATTTTTGGATTTTTTTTAACGCCCTCTTTTAAATGAGACATTCATTTGTTTCAATATTATTATATTCATTGCACTCTATAGCCTCAGACTTTTAAATGAATTTTATTTGTTTTGAGCCTAAATATTAAAAAAACTTTAACGAAAAAACTAGTAATTTTTTTCGAGTTATTTTTTTCATAAGAGTAGTTGTTAAACCATAGATCATTTTGACCCATTTAACGTTTAACCAACTTTGTATCTCTTACCGTTTACGAGATCCTCATGCTGTTCATTATATTTAGGACACCCTGTATATGAAGGGACACATGAAAAAAATTATAATCAGTAAAAACGTTTTATTTAGTTCCTAAACATTCTATGTATCGGGTGATCAAAAATAATTGATGCCAAGGGTGTTAGGAACTTTGTTCGAACGGATGGTAACCCATAGGGGAAAACCAGTAGCGTAGGAAAAAAAGTTTGTATTGACAGAGCGGGTAATAATATTCTCCATTTAAATACGACAGCTACAGTTTTTACTGACAAAAAGATTTGCAAAGCTTTTTGTTTAAAATAATTAGCTCCATAAAAACAATTAAGTGAGGCTACCTTAAATCAGTTCCTTTATTAATATGCATACATATGTAAATATTGGTCACACACGAAATTACAGAACAACCCGAACGCACAGAAAACGAGAAACTGATAACTGATTTTTACGGAAAGATGCAAATTAAAACGAAAAACTACTAATCGCACACGAAATGACAGGTCAACCTGAACGTCACAGAAAACGAAAATAATACTACGCCACTGATATCCTAGTTTTACACTGAGATACCAACTAAAACTTGGTTATTTTATTTTCGGTCTGAAGTTAGCGGGCATCAGTCATTGTTGATCACCCGATACATATGTATATGCAAAAATTAGCGAAGGCATACCTTGTGGGACATCCTGTATTTAGTCATATTTTTAAATTCTAAACCACTTTTGTATGAACTGTTTTGATTCTTTTTAAATAAGGATATTTTACTCTTGCGAATATTTGTAAAATTGCTAAAATCTAGTTTGATCTCCGTTTTTATTGATTTTATTTTAAAATTTGCTCTAGGACATGCACCCAAACTCATTTTAGCCCGCTAAAACGGGCAAGAAATGAATGACAAGTTTTTGACGTTAGAGAAGTGAATAGTCAGCTTTTTCGATTTCCATGGCATCCTATTTGCTTTAATAACGATTAGGAAAAACAAAGTCGAATATCTCGAAAAGTACGAGTTTTGGGTATAGGACATACTAAACAAAATATGAAGCTCTTTTAAAGACGAATTGGATGACATAAGAAAATACAGGGGTTTGCATTAAAAAAAATCGAGTTACGAGCTTTAGAAAATTAGGAAAGTTGTCACCTATTTATGAACCCTGTATGCGTGATTCAAACTTTTTCGTATCGAGCTAATCAGCTAATAGAGCAATGTTTTCTGCATGTCCTTACCAAATTACAACTCTGTGCTTCGAAAAATGACTTCAGGAGAATATTTTTAATAAAGACTTAAAACCTTGAAAAATTTTGAAAATTATTTTTTTTTAGTGACAAGGCCGCCTAAAAACCTGTACTATGTTATATCGATGTAAATATAAAATGAAGGCGGTCAAGAATATTAAATAAAAAATGGGATGTTGTATTTGATATATAAAAGTTGCTATTGGTTCCAGAGAGGTGACTCACCCTGTATATTTAAAAATATTTTAATCGTGTTCGGAAGAAAAAACTGTATGAAATAGGGTTTGAATCAACTTTCAATCTCAAACCGTTTAGCCACAATCGACCGATCCGCCACTAATGACTCACCCTGTATACAGGGTGTCCCAGCCAAGACGAATTATTTAATAGCTCTGTTATTAGTATCTAATAATTTAAAAAAAATTGAACAAAAGTTGTTTGTAATCGTTTACTAGATAACCTAAAATTATTTTCAACTATACACAGTGTTTTGTTTTTCCGAACCGACACAAAATATTGTTTTTTTAAATAAAAATGTTTGTATATTTTGTTATTTTTAGATGTAAAATTAAATTCTCTTTCAAAAGTATTTAAAGTTACTTATGTCTAAAATGAACCGTTTTTGAGTTATTAACGTGTTTTTGAAAATTTTGACAGATGGAGACCTTTATAAAAATATTTATATTTATTAACATAACAACGCCAGAGCAAATTCCTCAGGTAATTTAATAGACAATAGTATCATAGTGATTGTTGAGTGGTTAAACTTTTAAAATAATATATAGGGTGTTAACGACCGAAATGGACCGAGTGTAACGACACTCGGTCCATTTCACTAAACTTTAAACGCATATAAGTAATCTTTTTTAAATGGAACACCCTATATATTTTTACATTTTCTTGTAGAAAATGTAATTATCTTTCAAAGTTATTAAGCATGTTTTATATCTAAATATAATGTTTTTGGAGTTATTTCGTTTCTTATGATTATTTGCGAGTATTTTACCTAAAATTTCGGTAGTAGCCTTTGAAAATTCAAAACAAATTGTATGAACTGGCAACGTAATGGTTTTATTCAATTTATCTATACTATCGTCACCTCAATAATTAATAAAACAAAAGTGTTTGATTTTAGACAGTTTAATATTTATCAAAATACGTTGCAATGATATGTATTGACCTAATGTACGAAAATAGTCTGCTAGCAGCTAAAGTTTAAACAACCACCTATCTTGACTTCTAGCTTTTGTTATTATTTTTTAGTTAATATTTCGTTTTAATTTTTGTTTGTTTTCGTATTCCTTTATAGTTCGAAATTTTATTGTTATGAAAAAACAGCAGACAGAAATTTTCTTCTTCAAGTTCATCAGGATAACATTTTTCATGTTGTTTAATTCTGTTAAATTCAGGTTTGGTAATATTAGTATAATGGCATTGTTTTCTTAATGTGTTAACCATCTATTACTGTAATATTTAAAAAAACGTAATCAATATTTTACTTTTTACATAGTATTTTTATTAAGTTAAACGCTAGTAGCAGTGGCGTACGCAGAAAAATATTTCGGGGGGGATATTGTTTTAATTTGCAAAAATAATACTGAATAATTTCAAACAGGGCATAGTAATGGTTCAATTAGAAAATGATTTATAGCGGCTAGACACAAAAAGTGAGTCGTAAGTCAGAGCTGTGGGGGGTCCAGGGGGGCAGCAGCCCCCCCGAGTAACATCGCCATAGGCAATTTTTTTTTAATTTCCAAGGGCAAACGTACCCAAAAGTAGCATTTATGAGTGAAATGTACAAACATAATATATTTTATATGTATGTAAAGGCGGTCTGTCGCGCAATTATGGAATACGGTAATTATAATTTTAGTTCTTTTCAAACTTTCGGGGGGGATTTATCCCCTAATGTCCTCCCTTGCGTACGCCACTGACTAGTAGATTAATATATTGCTTCAATATTTCAAGTGCTGTTACATTAGGATCTCTTAAGTCTTAAGTCAAGATAGGTGGTTGTTTAAACTTTAGCTACTAGCAGACTATTTCTGTACATTAGGTCAATACATATCATTTGCAAGGTATTTTGATAAATTATAAACTGTTTAACTTAAAACACTTTTGTTTTATTATTATTTAGGTGACGATAGTATAGATAAATTGAATAAAACTATACAGGGTGTCCCAGTTAACTTGAACAGCATGGGGATCTCGTAAACGGTAAGAGATACAGAGTTGGTTAAATGGGTGAGAATGATCTATGATTTAAGAGCAACTATTCCATGAAAAAAAATCTTGAAAAAACTTTACAGTTTTTGCGCTATTCGTAAAAAACAAAAAAAATGAAGTTTTAGATTTTTGCTTATAACTTGCTTATTTAAAATCGTGCCCAAAATATTTTTCGACATTATTAGGACACTTTTTTGCGTAGAATTGAAATAGTTAATAAATTTTACCTATCTTCATTTGTTTCAGTTATTTTAACATCAACTTTCTTATTTTAAATACGAGTCGTAGTTGGCTATGACACCATTAAAAAGAGATTTTTTTTCTCGTTTCATTGATGTATGGGTTGTTGGGTTTATTTTTAAAAATAAGCAAGTTATAGCAATATTATTGTATTTGTTAAGTTTAATCAAAGTGGCCATTGGAAAACAAAACAAAACATCATATAAATAAACTAGCTGTACTTAATTAAACACAAAGAAACCTAAATAATTGAAGATATTTTTCAAATTATATAATAATTTATGATTTTTCAATAACTGTTACTATTGAATCTAAATTATAACATGCGTTCAAAGGGTAGCCCACTCTCCATGGGCAATGCAAATTTGAGATCTGCACTTTGTAGATAACAACGTTTTCTAAGCATATTACTTTTTGTTTGATGAAATGTTCTTAAAACAGCTAATGGAGTACTGATCTGGTTGTCACAGTGAGTGGATGATGCATGTGGTTACAGCCAAAATCATTGATTACAACTTACCTAACGGTAAGTGACAATTATTTTGAAAGTATTTATATAAATCCACCGTGACAATAAAATCAACAAAGTATATGCGATAATGGAGCCGTATAACAGGCGAAGAAGAACTTTGACTCTTAACCTTGGAGAAATAAAAGATAAAATAACAGCAGTAGATATACACAATTTCTTGTTTGAACAATTTAATCTCGATGTAGAACATTTAGAGGCCATTGAAATCATTGGCTATAAAGTCTATATAAAATTTAAGCAACAATCAAAAATCGACGAAATCTTATATGAACATGGTGATAGCACTAATTTTAGACACAAAAACGGCGAAACATACTTAGTTCGGCTAATAAATGAAGATGCCGAGACCCTAGTTAGAGTACATGGCATACCTATACACATGCCGAACGAAGAAATTAGTAGAGCAATGCAAGTGTATGGTAAAGTACTTAACATAAAAAATGAGACATGGGGTAAACACCTAAAATTTCCAATACCAAACGGCATCAGGCAAATAAGAATGAAACTCAATCAATCTATTCCGTCTTACGTAACGATTTTTGGAAGGAAAACCTGGGTCACCTACAACGGACAGAAAAAAACATGCAAGATATGCAGCAGCCTAGATCATCTACTCGGAGAGTCCGTCGTATACACCAACACGAAACAGAGAGACACCTTCGGCCTTATCAGCACTTGAAAAGAGTTACCACCAAATTGTACAAACGAACCAGTCCAATAAACCCACATATGCCAGCAAATTACTCAGCAACAATGTAGAGAGGGAGGAGGCTGAGAGCATCATAGAGAAAAGTTCTACTAATATAGTAGACACCAACGATCCTAAAACAACTAAAACAAACAAGGCACAGCTCAATGATGTTACAACAACCAAAAACCTAAACGTCACTGATACCACTGACAAGGAAAACAAAGGGAAAAAAAGGAAAAACTCACAAGAAAAAATAAAAGGCAATACCCCAAAAATTTACGTGCAAGAGGGTGGTGAATCGGACGAATCAGAGCCTGGCAAGGAGAGTGACTTCCACATACCGTCTATCGAAAGCCCGATATCAGACCAAAATGTAGGGTCAGAAAGATCTTTTTACTAGAAATCTCTTTTTTAAATAAACCAAGCAAAATGAATACTGACAATAAATTCTCAATAATACAATGGAACTGCAACGGTATACAAGCTCACCGAGGGGAATTGCAAATGGTCATAGCGGAACATAGACCGTCTGTAGTATGCATACAAGAAACAAGACTAAAAATTAACAAACCCTTCAGTCTACCGAATCACGTCTGCTACAGGAAAGACAGAGGTTGTGGGAGAAACGCTAGTGGAGGCGTCGCCATTTTAACAAATAGCAAATTACATACGGATACAATAAATCTAAACACACAACTAGAAGCAATAGCCATTTCAACATTACTACCAACGACCCAAAAAACAACAATTTGTTGCATCTAAGAAGCCTTATAAATACTATAAATAAGGCAGCACACGTTGCTATTGGGATAACAAAAAAAAACAACGAGAAAAAAAACACACCTTGGTGGAATGAGAAATGCCATAAAGCTACTACGGAACAAAAAAGGCATTATACAAATATAGACGCAATCAAACAGCGAAAAATCTAATTCAACTCAAGAAATGCAGAGCCATATCTTAGAGAGTAAAAAGAAATCATGGCAGGACTACACTACAACATTAACCTCTAGTACACCCCCACAACAAGTATGGGAAAAAATTCGTCGAATACAAGGCAGCTGCAAAAGACTACCGCAGATTTCAACTACAATCACGACCAATCAAACTCTCACCAACCCCCAAAGCATAGCAGACGCCATGGCAGATACCTTTGCATACAACTCCAGCTATGCAAACTACACAGAACAATTCTTGAAATATAAACACGAACAAGAAGAACAAACAATAATAATTACAGACACAGATATTGAAATCAATAAACCGTTCAATATCCTAGAACTAGAATATGCCATCAAAGAAATGAAAGAAAATAAATCTGCAGGACCAGACGGTATACCAACAGAACTAATAAACCACCTACCCCAGGAAACACTCAAATATATACTCGCAATGTTTAACTTAATTTGGATAAAAGGCGTTTACCCTATGGCATGGAAAGAAGTGATTACAGTACCAATACTTAAACCCAACAAGGACAAAACAAACCCAAATAACTACCGCCCCATAGCCATGTCGAATGTGCTTAGTAAACTTCTCCAAAAAATAGTAACAAAGCGGCTGATGTGGTATCTGGAACATCAAAACATCCTTTCAGACACTCAAGCTGGTTTTCGAAAATCCAGATCCACTATGGACCATCTTGTAACCCTAGAAGGGGAAATACAAAGCAGCTTCAAAGAGAAAGAGCATCTAATAGTTGTGTTCTTCGACCTACAAAAAGCATATGATATGACATGGAAGCACCAAATACTAACAACAATGAAAGATATTAAACTGGACGGCCACATACTAAAATATACTAAAAACTTTCTCTACGACAGGAAATTCAAAATTAAAGTAAACAATTGCCTATCAAAAGAACTTCCCCAACAAAACGGCATTTCCCAAGGGGAAATCCTAAGTGTTACCCTATTCCTTTTAGCCATTAACAAACTACCATCCCACACCACCAACCAAACCAAATCATGCATATTCGCGGATGATTTCGTAATATACTGCAGAAACAAAAACATGAACGCTGTAAAACAAAAAATCCAACAAACCTTAAATAATCTGACAGAATGGAGTAACGTAACAGGTTTTCAATTCTCCGAAACAAAAACAAAAGCAATGCATTTTTACCGTACACCCCTAAATACACACAACCTCATACTCTTATTAAACGATTCGCCAATAGACTTTGTCAACGAAATTAGGTTTCTTGGTATGGTAATTGACAAAAAAATGACATGGAGACCACATATACAACAGCTAAAAAAGGATTGCCAACAACGTCTAAATATATTAAAAATGTTAGGACATCAGACATGGGGAGCAGACAGCGAAACAATCATTAAAATATACCAAGCCCTCATAAGATCAAAAATAGACTACGGTAGTATAATCTACAGCACTGCAAAGAAGTCCATTATCAAAATAATTGAACCAACGCAAAACACCGCGCTACTGGGGCCTTTCGAACCAGCCCCATAGACAGCCTGCTAGCTGAGTCTGGTCAACTACCGTTAAAATATAGAAGATCCCAACTGTTACTTAAGTATGTGACAAATGTAACCAAAAATCCAAATAACAATGCCTATCCCAATATATTCCAAAATACCCCTACCTACGCCCCACAAAACTCAACCCCACTACAAAAGAAAATCTGCAATGACCTAGATAAACTAAACATACAATTACCACCACAAATTGAACAGAACTACACGTACAACATTCCACCATGGACAATAAGAAAACCCAAAATAAATTTAAAACTAGCTTATTTAAATAAAGAAAATACCCATCCAACCATATACATTCACGAGTTCAATAAATTAATAACACAGTACCAAAACTTTACAAAAATATATACGGATGGCTCAAAAATAAATAAAAACGCAGGAGCAGCCATAATATTCGACAAAACCAGCTACACATATCACCTACCACCTCTAACAAGTAATAACACAGCCGAAAGCTTTGCCATCCTAAAAGCAACGGAGAAAATAAAAGAAAGAGGCGGCACAAAGTACATCATCCTAACGGACTCTCTAAGCACGGTCAAAAACATACAGACAATATACACAAGTAGCAGAATCATTCAAAAGACCCAGGAGAATATCCATCAAATTTTAAACTCCAACATCGATATAACTATCATGTGGGTCCCTGCCCATATGGGAATCATAGGAAATGAACAAGCAGACCAAGAGGCTAAAAAAGCAACAACAAAAGAAGATATAGAAAACATCCCCATACCAGCTTCAGACATTACATCAATCATTAAAATCAAAACCAAGCTCTCGTGGAATACGGACTGGTATAACACTGAAAACAACAAACTAAGAGAAATAAAAGAAAATACCGAAAAGAGAATAAAATACTTCAACCGAAAGGACGAAACAATAATCACTCGACTAAGAATAGGACATACAAGGCTAACACATACACATCTACTAAATGGAACGAACCCGGACCTTTGCTAAAACTGTGCGCTTCCCCTTACAGTCAAACATATCCTGATGAACTGCCCAAAGTACGAGGATGAAAGGAAAATACAGCTAATAGCGGGTACCTTTGGATCAGCTTTAAAGGACACAAAGGAGAACCTAAAGAAAACAATCGATTTTTTAAAACAAATAAAAATGTATAACAAGATGTAATATAGGCAACTGACACTAATAACCTGAGCTGTTGAAGTGTCAATAAACCACAATTAAAAAAAAAAAAAAAACAGCTAATCATAAAAAGACAGTTAAACACAATTACAAAATTAAGATTGGCTAGTTTAACAAAAGTTTATCAAATAAAAAGAAATATGCTTAGGAAAACATTATCTATAAAGTGCAGATCTCAAATTGGTATTGCACGTGGAGAGTGAGCTACACATTGAACGCATGTTATAATTTAGATTCAATAGTAATAGTAATTAAAAAAACATAAATTATTATGTAATTTGAAAAATATCTTAAATTATTTAGGTTTTTTTTGTGTTTAATTAAGTACAGCTAGTTTATTTATATGATGTTTTGTTTTGTTTTCCAATGGCCACTTTGATTAAACTTAACAAATACAATAATATTGCTATAACTTGCTTATTTTTAAAAATAAACCCAACAACCCCTACACCAATGTAACGAGAAAAAAAAATCTCTTTTTAATGGTGTCATAGCCAACTACGACTCGTATTTAAAATAACTGAAACAAATGAAGATATATAACATTTATTAACTAATTTCAATTCTACGCAAAAAAGTGTCCTAATAATGTCGAAAAATATTTTGGGCACGATTTTAAATAAGCAAGTTATAAGCAAAAATCTAAAACGTCATTTTTTTGTTTTTCACGAATAGCGCAAAAACTGTAAAATTTTTTCGAGATTTTTTTTTCATGGAATAGTTGCTCTTAAATCATAGATCATTCTCACCCATTTAACCAACTCTGTATCTCTTACCGTTTACGAGATCCCCATGCTGTTCAAGTTAACTGGGACACCCTGTATACGTTGACAGTTCATACAATTTGTTTTGAATTTTCAAAGGTTACTACCGATATTTTAGGTAAAATACTCGCAATTAATCATAAAAAAAACGAAATAACTCCAAAAATATTATGTTTAGACAGAAAACATGCTTAATAACTTTGGAAGTTAATTAAATTTTCTACAAGAAAATGTCAAAATATATAGCGTGTTTCATTTAAAAAAGATGACTTAATGCAGTGGTTTCCAACCTTTTTGTACCTACGCCCCCCTTTTTCAAAAAAAAATTTTGCGCCCCCCTCACTTTTTGTTACAATCTATTTTCATAAATACGGTTCTGATAAATAAGAATTATTTAATGGACTACAAAACAATATACCATATTCTGTATAAAAAAGTTCTTTTTGTATGTCTGTATTAAAAAATGATATTTTGGTAACAGCTGCGCGCCCCCCTAGCAATAGCCTCGCGCCCCCCTAGAGGGGCGCGCCCCACAGGTTGGAAACCACTGACTTAATGCGTTTAAAGTTTAGCGAAATGGACCGAGTGTCTGCATCTATCAAAATTTTCAAAAAAACGTTAATAACTTAAAAACGGTTCATTTTAGACATAAGTAACCTTAAATATTTTTGAAAGAAAAATTATATTTACATCTAAAAATTATGAAATGTACAGGTTGTTTTATTTAAAAAAAAAACAATGTTTTGTGTCGGTGCGCAAAAACAAAACACTGTATAGTTGAAAATAGTTTTAGGTGATGTAGTAAATGATTACAAATAACTTTTGTCCAAAAAAAAGTCAAAAATTATTCTTTATAACAATCGAATAATTCGTCTAGGCTGGGACACCCTGTAGATAGGTACACAGTACTGCATTAGCATTAAAGTCTCATTAATCCACTAAAGATTGATTCCCTTAGGTAAAAAAAATATTAAGATATAGTGATAATAATACGTACCGTTGGTTGTCAGAACGAACAGTACCCTTAACTTTTATTATTTTATTATATATGTTTCCGCCAGGAAGTGCACCGTGATACCGTGAAAACTAAAACAAATTACATTGAGTTAACACGTTAAACACACTAATTAATTGATTTATACCGGATTTGCAATATTGCTTTCATTTATGAAAGTAGTGTTGTAGGAAATCTGACTGATTACAGTATGATTATCAATTTTTGGTTCGTATATTTTTATATATTGAATATCAGAAAAAGGTAACCTATGTTCAAAATCGCTTGTCCATTCGCCATTTATCCATATCTGGAAAACAGAAGTAGTGTTATTGTTAATACATATTTGTAAAATAACTTATAATCACGGACCTAAACTGCAATATTACTGTTTATCTCCGAACTCCGAATGTTTGTAGCTGCGAAATTTTTGACAAAGATATCGAATAAAAGAAAACTAAATAGATACTTTCCAGTTATGCAGAATTAGAGAATTTGCCCAGTTCGCGAAATTGGCTTTGTGCTTTTAATTCGTGAAATATAGGTAGTGAATAAGGGACAGGTTAAAGGTAGGAAAAAGTATTTTTAACTTCTAATTAATTTTGTTATTTTATTTAGGCCTAGTTGTGGTGCAACTTAAGTGTTACTTAAATCGTAAAGTGAAGCTTACTGTATTGCACAGGTGTTGCTTATCTCTAAAGTGTACCTTAAATTTAAGCGATAGAATTCTGCCGCTTAAAGTGTCATTTAACCCTTAAAAAACTGACAGTTGTCCTGTGATTACTTGAATGAGTAAGCCTTTTTTTATTTGTGAAATTCGTTTTGCTTTATGTTCCTATCAAATAAATTGAAGTTCTGATAATCATAAAACGTTTATTAAAATAATATTAGCTAAGTTTTCAAAAAATTTCGGTATTTGACAAGTCAACGTGACCTTACTCAGTATAGTTTTGCTGTGTTGCCACATGTATAAAGTCTTTTTGCTGTTTGGGTTGTGCAATGTTTCCATAATTTAAGTGACACTTAAATATAAGTGTCACTTACTAAAGTGACACATTTAAGGAAGGGTGGTGCAATTGGGCCTTAGTCACTTGTCATGTATAGGACTGTTGAGTTGTGTTGTGCTTACTTTTATTCATCTTTTTCTGTCTTATGCTAGATGTTTTATCTCTTCCCATTTGGTGTTTTTATCTGTTGCTGCCTTTTTGACTTCGTCTTGCCAAGTTTTTCTCAGTCTACCTCTTTTGTTTTTTCCCAGTGATCTTGCTTCATATGCTTTTCTGGTCAACCTTTCTTCTTCCATCCTATAAATGTGACCCAACCATCCCAGCTGTCTTTCTTGTATTATTGTTCCAGCTGATTTCATCTTTAATTGTTCTCTATACAGGGTGTCCCAGATTACATTTGCAGCATGGGGATCTCGCTTATTATAAGAGATACAGGTTTGTTTAAGTTAGATGAATTATTCCTTAGTATGAGAGGAGCCACAATCAATTTTTAAAAGTACAAAATTTGTCGTGCTTCAGATGTTATAGCAAAAAATATGAAAATGTCGAATTTCTTTTTTCTTTCATAACTTTTTTGTCTTAATCGTTAGAACAATTTTATTTGTACTTTCTGAAGGTACTTTTTAATGGAAAATGTAACTGTCATTTTAGATTTTTTTTAACACCTACCATTTTCGATATATTACCCCAATTCAATTTTTTCTTATGGGCCGCGAAGTTGGCTATGGAACAGTTGAATGTGCTTTTATTTACTCGTTTAAATGAGATATTACTTGCTATACCTATTTTTATAAACAAGTCACAAAATGAAAAAAAAACGTATTTTACCCATGACTTATCAGGCTATCTATGAAAATAAAAACAAAAAACGACTAATTAAATGTCAAATGACAGTTGCCATTTGTCTCTGGTATCATTTATTAGAATTTCATATTATTGTTGTGTAATTCGATAGTCTTTGTAGTAATTATTGTTATAATGATGGCTACATTTAAAAATAGCGAAAAATTTGACTTGTTGAGATGCTACATTCTTTACCATAAAAACTGTGTGGAAGCTGAGCGAATATACTTGAGCTATATCTTAAGAAAAGGCAACGAAGAGTGTGTTATTACAGAAATTTGGAAATAAATTTAAAAGAATATGGTTTCTTCGAGAAACCAACCAAAAATCCAAAACAAATCCATAAAGAATTACAAATATCTATTTTGCACAGTTTCTGTTGTAAAGAATTTAGCATTTCAACATTAAAAATTTTTAATTAGTTGTAAATGTACCCATAATTATATGAAAACAAATTTGCTACAAAAACTATCGAATTACACAACAATACTATACATTCTAATAAATGATGTCGCATACAAATGGTAACTGTCATATGACATTTAATTAGTCGTTTTTTGTTTTTATTTTCATAGAAAGCTTGATAACTGATGGGTAAAATACGATTTTTATTCATTTTGTGACTTCTTTATAAAAATAGGTATAGCAAGTAATATCTCATTTAAACGAGAAAAAATCACATTCAACTATACCATAGCCAACTTCGCGGCCCATAAGAAAAAATGAAATTAGGGGTAACATCTCGAAAATGGTAGGTGTTAAAAAAAATCTAAAATGGGAGTTACATTCTCCATTAAAAAGTACCTTCAGAAAGTACAAATAAAATTGTTCTAACGATTAAGACAAAAAAGTTATGAAAGAAAAAAGAAATTCGACATTTTCGTATTTTTTGCTATAACATCTGAAGCACGACGAATTTTGTACTTTTAAAAATTGATTGTGGCTCCTCTCATACTAAGGAATAATTTATCTAATTTAAACAAACCTGTATTTCTTATAATAAGCGAGATCCCCATGCTGGAAATGTAATCTGGGACACCCTGTATATGTTCAATTTTTAATTCTATTTCTATTTTTGTTTGTGAGTATCTACGTTTTACTTCCGTATAAAAGTGCTGGAGTTACAACTTTTTTGACCACTTCCACTTTTGTTCGTTTTGGGGCCACAAAATGTTGTTTTTAAACTGTTATATATTTGTCCCACATTTCCTGCTTTTTCGCTATTTTTCATTTTTTCTATCATCACTCCTAAATATTTAAAGCTATCTACCAATTCCAACCTAAACCCACCTAAATTGATGCTATGCCCTTTGTTCTCTGTTGTAACTAACGATCACAGTTTTAGTTTTATCTGTGTTTACTTTAATACTGATTATTTCTAGATTATGTTGTAGATTCTTTTTTGTTTCCGCGACTATGACTATGTCGTGTGCAAATATTAGCAATTTTTTTTTTCCATTTTGCAGTTACCTAGGTCAAATGTTCTCATTTTTTGTTTTACTTCTTTAATTACCCCCATCTATAACGACTGCGAATAGTAATGGACTGAGCACGTATCTTTGTTTTAAGACCGCTTTTGTTTCAAACTCTTCCAATTCTTCATTTTGTGTTCTTACAATATTTACCGTTTTTTCGTACTTCGCTTTTATGACGTCGATTGTTTCTAGTTCTATTCCCTTCCGTCTTAGGCTCCTCCATACGTTTTTTTTATTCTATCGAATGCTTTTGCCAAGTCTATTAAACATAAATGTATTTCTTTTTTTTTGGTTAAGCTCTTTTAATTTTTTTTACTTAGTATAAAAACTGGGTCTTGTGTACTCCGTCCTCTTCTCTAAAACCATATTGGGATTCTTCTAGTGTGTTTTTTCTTTTAGTCTACCTTCCAATACTCTTGCCAGTATTTTTCCAGGTACACTCAATTATGTTATTCCCCTATATATAGTAGGAACTATCCCTCTTTTCTCCTTTTTTGTATAGTGATAAGATAATTCTAGTGTTCCAGTCCCTTGGTACTTTTCTTGATCTAACTACCTCGTTCAGTATTGTGCTTCTTTCTCTAATTCTTCCATGTATTTAATCATTTTCGGTATAATACTATCTTTAGATACTGCTTTTCTTATCTTTAAATTTTCCATAGCTTTTTCTAATTCCTCCATTATTATCTTCGTTATCTCTCGACAAACGCTGTTGCATTTTATATTTGTTACTTCGTATTTTTTGTATATTTCATCTATCTGCGCTAGCTCTTTAAGGTATTGTCTCCACCTTTCCATTATTTTTTCTCATTCGTAATTATTTTTCCATTTTTATCTTTTATGTTTTTCATTCCGTATTCTTCAGTAGTCGGTTGACTTCAATCGCTAGTGGACGTGTTTACAGAGTGATTGTTTACGCAATTGATTACAACGCGAATTATGTGTATCATTCACCGCGAGTGACGCCGTCACGCGTAGGAAAATGACGACACCTGCTCAAGTGGCACTATTTGCTGCATCGCCCCATCGGAATGCAGTGACGTCAGGGTCTGGGCCACTGGAACAAACTCAAGCCTTGTTCCAGAAAAACCAGGTAAGGAGCCAAAATGAACAGGCATTGTATAATGCCTGGACACAGGAAAAATCTATAAGAGAAAATCTACAAGCTGCACTTGAAAAAATGCAGTTAAATGCGGAAAGCATGCGGAAACAGCTAAGTGATCTGAATAAAAAATTAATAGAACAAGAAATCTTTAAGAATCTCAATCACGATAAACCATCTATCTCAACACACTACGAGACAGATGAAGAAGAACTTGCTGAGGAAGTTGGCTGGATAACAGCCGATAGCAGAAAAAATAAAAACAAGAAAAGAAAAGCAAACTCGTCGCCGGACTCGTCCCCAGAGCAACAGAAGAGCAGTGAAAACTTACCAGTTAAAGAAACTGAGAAAAAAACACCAAAACCACCGCCAATAATAGTAAGTAAAGTAGATGATTATAAAAATCTAAACACTTTATTGACTGCAAGCAACGTGGAATTTAAAGCTACAACTCTAAATAATGATCAAATTAAAATTAATACAACTAATTCGGAAAGCTATAGGAGAGCAGTTGACAACCTCACAGATAAAAAAATCTCTTTTTATACATATGAAAACAAACAAACAAGAGATATAAAAGTAATGGTAAGAGGTCTCCCACCAAGTATCTTACCTGGAGAAATAGAAGATGAACTAAAAATAAAAAAATTTAAAATACATTCTGCAATTAATATAATAAAAAAAGAACGTAAAGAATCTGAGAAAAAAGGGGTTTATGAACTTGTAAGAAAGCCACTCCCTCTGTTCATGCTTACCTTTGATAATACCGAGGATATTAAGAAAATATACGAAATTAGAATCATCCAAAATGTAGTAGTTAAGATAGAACCAGTAAAAAGGCAAAACCTTGTACCACAATGTAAACGATGTCAGCTGTATGGCCACACACAAGGATTTTGCGGACGAGAACCGAAATGCGTCAAATGCGCGAGAAAACACTTAACCAAAGAATGCAGTAAAACAAAAAATGAAAAGCCTAAATGTGCGAATTGTGGACTAGAACATCCTGCGAATTACAGAGGATGCGAAGTAGCAAAAGAGTTTCAAAAACGCAGAGATAAAATCACTCAAAATATAAACGAAAAGCAGATACCAGCTAAAAAGCAATCTGCAACCGTAAGCGAACAAAAATCATTTGCGCAATGTGTAACAGACGGACAGCAAAATAAAACAGTAATAAATGAAGAAGCGACCAACCAGTTACTGCTGGGTCTGGCGGAGCGTATGGAGCGCGTTTTTGAAACTTTTGACAAAAGGTTAACAATGATAGAAAGAATGTTGCCCACCGCATCAAAAACCACGCAATAAACATAGCAAAAAATGTCATCGAACTACATAGATCGTAAATGGACCGAAAGGATTTAATCATAGTAACATGGAATGCCAACGGACTTTTTGAACACCGAGAAGAACTGCAAGTGTTCTTAACTGAACAAAATATAGATATCTGCCTAATATCTGAAACCCATTTAACAAAACAGAACTATATAAAATTTAAAGGGTATAAAGTCTATAGTACTGTACACCCAGCAGACACAGCAAGAGGTGGAAGTGCTGTATTAATAAAACAAAACATTAATCATTATGAGAATAACAAAATAGAAACGGAAGAAATACAAGCAACTGCAGTAAACATAAAAACAAATAAATACAGCTTTACAGTCGCAGCCGTATATATTTCACAAATAAAAGATTAGTAGAACACCTGCCAGTGATATTAAACAACAACAGAATTCCACATTGTAACACAGCTAAATATTTAGGCATGAACCTGGACATTAAATTAAAGTGGAAAGAACACATTAAAAAAAAAACGTGAAGAGCTAGGCATCAAATATAGAAAACTATTTTGGCTAATGAATAGGAAATCTAAACTTTCAATTGAAAATAAACTTCTAATATACAAACAAATACTGAAGCCAGTATGGACCTACGGCATACAGCTTTGGGGGTGTGCTGGTAAAACGAACATTAAAATAATACAGCGATTCCAAAATAAGGTACTCCGGGCAATTGTGGATGCCCCGTGGTACGTGAGGAATGTCGACCTCCACAGGGACCTGAGGATGCCAACAGTCGACGAAGAAATCCAAAACTTTGCCAACAAACATGAACAAAGGCTGCATGATCACATCAACACCGAAGCCCTGCAGCTCTTGGACAACCAACATCTAGTGAGAAGGCTTAAACGGACCAAGCCGTTTGAGTTAGCGAGTTAGTGTAAAGCAGAGCACTGTGCGGTTGTGTAAAGTGTCGTTCTTGAAAACAAGAATACAGAAGAAAAAAAGAAGACACCAACGGGTGGACTCTTAACTTAAGTAGAACTATCATAAAGACATATTGCTGGTTGGCTAAAGTAGCTAGGTGCAATAAAACAATACAGTTAAAAAAAAAATTCCGTATTATTTTTTCTATCTTAGTTGCTTAAACGTGCCATAGAACAAATTTTTATTCTTATTAAAATTCTTTTTCTGCCCAAACTTTATCCATGATTTTTCCTTCGCTTCCCTCACTGCCAACTTGACTTTATCTATTTTTTTATTGTATTTGTCTTGTAATTCTCTTCTTTCTTATTGTTTGTTTAGATAGTTCCTCCATTTTTGTTGTTGTTGTAGATGATCTTTTGTAGTTCTCTTGTCCACCATTCTGTTTTTTTTTTGTGATTGTATTCGCTGTTTCGATTTTTAATTTCTGGATTGTTAACGAATGTACATTTTTGCATAGGTGTAGTATTTATGTCAAAATGCCAAAAATAATAATAGTGGTTCGATTCCCTTTGGACCGTGAAAACAGCTACCAAATCCCATAGTTAAGCAATTGAAGTTCATCAATGTGTTGTAGTTGATAATTTCTGTCATTGTCCTCTGTCATCTTTTTTATAGATGAGGAATGTTCGCATTTGAAGCTTCTTAAATGAGAAATCTATAAGCGCAACTTCTGCTCGCGTGCGTCTTGATATAGACTTGCGGACTACCTGGAGCCCGGGAGCTACCGCTTGTACATCACTGCACTAGGTGAATACTCTGTAGGTTAGGATTGGGCAGATGTCGGTTCGCAACAGCATCCAATCCGAAATGCTGCATGCAATATTTTTTCGAATTTTAATTAATTTGGCGAATTTCATGTTATTTTCAGATTTTTTAGGGTCTACAAAAATGTGCGGCTTGGCAAAAAACTTTTAACACCCCTCACATCTAAATTTTTGTTCCGGCCCGAGTCATCTTAATTAATTTTTATCCGGCCTTTTGCAGGAAAAACTTGCCCACCCCTGGATATAGATAGTAGGTCAATGTTCTTCAATTTTCAAAGTCGCGGCACACATTTAACCAGGGCTGCGGAGTCTGTAAAAAAAATTCGACTCCGACTCCGACTCCTGATAATTTTAGTAGGTCGACTCTGACTCCGACTCCGACAAAATTAAATACTAAGACATTTTATGGTGTGTAATACATAAAAAAAAATAAAAATAAAAATATAATTTAAAATTTGAGTTTAAATTTTGCGGCAAAGGACCACCTCGTAATTTTTTGTTGTACTCGGAGTCGGAGTCGATACATTTTTTCCGACTCCGACTCCACTGACCAGAAATTCCTCCTAAACTCCGACTCCGACTCCACAGCCCTGCTTTTAACAACGCTAAAATTCTGCCGCACACTATACAGGATAATTTAGTTTAACTGTCGCACCTATACAGGGTGAGTCACGACAGACGCGTCGGAGTTTTATGGCAAAACGCTTTATATTTTCCAATTTCTGTCGCTGTTAGATTATGTAAGTCAATAAGGGCTACATTTTAAAAATATTTTCAAACATACAGGGTGCTCCAAAAAAGAGTGGCATATCAAAGTTATACTTTTTCTTATGGAACACCCTGTATATTTTTACATTTTTGGATTCCTCTTTAAATTTAATTTAAAAAATGTAATAGGTCATATGGGTCTAAAGTCAACCGTTCTCGTGAAAATCGCATTTTCATGAAAATTCAGTATTTTCAAAAATTTTCAACATTTAAAAACTTTGAGAAGTCTGAAGAAATTCGCTTGGAGTTAAGATTGACAATAGATTATGTAACACTTTGCACCAGCTACATTTTTAAAATATTATACAGGGCGTTTTTTACGCTTGGTCAAACTTGTGAAACTTTAAACATCGATAACTCATTTTTTTTAAATACAACCCCTTATATTTTTTTGCACCGTCTTATAGAAAATTTAATTCTCTTTCGAAAACATTATTACTGTTTTATAAATAAAATTGATATTTTCCGAGATATCGCGATTTTATTGTTAATTAGTAGGTCAAAGTAGTATTTTCGAGTAGGCTATGAAGGTAGACAGCGGTAATTTGAAACAATTGAAATAAAGAACAAGAAAGGTTTAGTTTTATCTTTTGCATACGCATTTTTGACATTTTTTTATAATGAAGAGCAATCTCACGTTTAAATCGAGATTTCTTAAAATTATTTATGCATTTATTTATTGGACCAGTATGATAAGATGATTACTAAATCCTATAAACCATTTTTTTGTATGTTTATAATACGACACTCTGTTCTACCAAAATGTCTTTGCTTAAATTCTGGTTCCACGCATTTTGCAAACATTGTGTTTTATACAGTGTGCACAATGTTTAATATAAGTAAGTGTTTATGGTGTGTTAACTAAAATATAAATACAGAAAATATATTTCAAATTGGGAACGTAGTCACTTTAACTGAACATTTATAAAAATATTTCTAGTGATAACTAAAATGTAATAATAATTCAAAAACAAAATTTAACAGCCGATTACAATAAATGTTCAACATGACGACCATCCTCTTGAATACACATTGTGATCCTCTTTTCAAGTGAACGCCTTACATTACGCAACATATTAGGAGTGATTGTCTCAAAAGTTTTTGAATTATTATTACATACATTTTAGTTATCACTGGAAATATTTTTATAAATGTACAATTAAAGTTACTACGGTCCCAATTTGAAATATTTTCTGTGTATTTATATTTTAGTTAAGACACCATAAACACTTACCTTCATTAAACATTGTGCACACTGTATAAAACACAATGTTTGCAAAATGCGTGGAACCAGAAGTTAAGCAAAGACATTTTGGTAGAACCGAGAGTCGTATCATACAAAAAAAAATAGTTTTTATGATTTACTAATCATCTTATCATAATGGTCCAATAAATAAATGCATAAATAATTGTAAGAAATCTCGATTTAAACGTGAGATTCCTCTTCACTATAAAAAAATTTTAACAATGCGTAGGCAAAAGATAAAACTAAACCTTTCTTGTTTTTTCGTTCAATTGTTTCAAATTACCGCTGTCTACCTTCGTAGCCTACTCGAAAATATTACATTGCCCTAATAATTAACAATAAAATCGCGATATCTCGGAAAATATCAATTTTAGGTATAAAACAGTATGAATGTTTTCGAAAGAGAATTAAATTTTCTATAAGACGGTGCAAAAAAATATAAGGGGTTGTATTTAAAAAAAATGAGTTATCGATGTTTAAAGTTTCACAAGTTTGACCAAGCGTAAAAAACGCCCTGTATAATATTTTAAGAATGTAGCTGGTGCAAAGTGTTACATAATCTATTGTCAATCTTATCTCCAAGCGAATTTCTTCAGACTTCTCAAAGTTTTTAAATGTTGAAAATTTTTGAAAACACTGTATTTTCATGAAAATGCGATTTTCACGAGAACGGTTAACTTTAGACCCATATGACCTTTCACATTTTTTTAATTAAATTTAAAGAGGAATCCAAAAATACAAAAATATACAGGGTGTTCCATAAGAAAAAGTATAACTTTGATATGCGACTCTTTTTTGGAGCACCCTGTATGTTTGAAAATATTTTTAAAATGTAGCCCTTATTGACTTACATAATCTAACAGCGACAGAAATTGGAAAATATAAAGCGTTTCGCCATAAAACTCCGACGCGTCCGTAGTGACTCACCCTGTATAACTTTGTTATTTTAGGAGGAAACCCCTATAAACCTTATATTCTTGGAAATCGTGGAAAACTCTTTATCGAATGACGTTCAAATGTTTTTTTTTACGTATTGAAATATGTCAGACTGGCGATAATCACTTTTTTTTTAATTTACATGTTTTTTTTTTTTATTGATTCTGACAAAGAATTAAATTCTAAATCCGATAGTGCATTAAAAAAATTGGCGTACAAAGAAACATTTTTGAGAAAAATGAGTTTAAAAGTTATTTATTAGTATTATTTTTCAAAAAATCGTATATATCTAAACAAAACACGATCGCTGTAGTAATTGATAATTTGTCTAATTATTGTGTTTAATTATTTTTCGACGAAATTTTTTTTATTTTGTGAACATTAAATTAAAACGTCTTGAACACGCACTAACAGAAGCAAATTAATAGAAGGTCCATTTTCAATTTAATACTCACAAAATAATGATTTTTCGTCGAAGAATAATAAAACACAATTAGATAAGTTATAAATTGTCAATTACTACAGCGATCGTGTTTTGTTTCGATATATATGATATTTTGAAAAATAATACTCCTAAATAACTTTTAAACTCATTTTTCTCAAAAATGTTCCTTTGTATGCCAATTTTTTTAATGCACTATCGAATTTAAAATTAAATTCTTTGTCAAAATCAATAAAACATAAACTGGTGTGGTTACCAAATCACTTTCGCCATAACTACTCGTATATTGTGTGTTGTGTGTATCTTCGAGTTTGTTTGTGTATTTGTGGGTTTAAAATGCCGCTTTAAGCGTTCTAATCAACTTTCCTTTTGTAAATGACGTCTGTCAACATGACGTAATGACGTCTGTCAAATGACGTTTCATGCGCCAGTTTATGTCATTCGAACAACCACAGCGTTCTTAAAAAATATACTCTATAATCTATATGTACCTATATTTTTTATTTAATCATAACTTTTTTCAAGGAAATTCAAAAGAGATGAGACAAACGGCAATTTACTAAGAAAAATAAACTCTATAATATACTAAAGTTTGAAAAAACTTGTTGCAGCCGTTTTCAAAATAAATCTTCAAAATTTTGAATTTTTTTATTAATTTTGAAATTTTAAATTTGTTCAAAAAAGTTATTGCGTTTTTTTTTTGTAAAACTCGACATAGACTACAATCCTACATCAACAGAATAATATTATCCATTACGGTTTTTATGTAATTTCCTATTAACGTTACAGCTTATACTATACACCCTGTATATTAGTTAATATTTGAAAAATCAAATAAATGCACGCTTTTTCAAACATACTTTTAAAGGCTCTATCGATAAGCAATGTCAAAAATGTACAATTTTAACGTCTGTCAAATACACACACACACATACACGCCCACACATTCACACACACGGAGATTGCGAATATAGTCAAAACGGGTTCAGGGGATCTCAAAACGTGTAAATACAGCGTCATTCAAAAAGTCTGCAACAAATGGAAAAACTTTTTATTATTGATTTATCAAAAAAATTTATTCTTGATAAAAGTTGGTGCATGGTCTAAAACTAATTTTAAGATAAAACAAAAAATTCATAAAAAGTCATATGACACTAGATTTTGCGTTTTTGAAATATTCGCAAGAGTAAAGTGCCCTTATTTTAAGAGATACAAAAACATTTTATGAAAAAAAGTTATTTAGAATCTCAAAATAAGGCTCGATTTAAACTTTGATGATCAAATTTAAATTTTTATTTTTTTAAGAAATTTTAAGCTCTTTACTATTGGGTATATTTCAAAAATCGTTAAAATCTAGTTTCATATGACTTTTTATGAAACTTTTTTTTATCTTAAAATTAGTTTTAGACCATGCACCAACTTTTATCAAGAATAAAATTTTCTGAAAAATCGATAATAAAAAACTTTTCCATTTGTTGCAGACTTTTTGAATGATGAAATTTCTTAAAAAATAAAAATTGGAATTTGAACTTCAAAATTTAAATCTAGCCTTATTTTGAGATTGTAAATAACTTTTTCCTATAAATTTTTTTTGTATATCTTAAAATAAGTAGGTACATTTTACTCTAGCAAATATTTCAAAAATCGCTAAAATCTAGTGTCCTATGACTTTTTATCGAACTTTTTTTCATCTTAGAATTGGTTTTAGACCATGCACCAACCTTTATCAAGAATAAAATTTTCTGAGAAATCAAAAATAAAACTTTTTCCTATTTGTTGCAGACTTTTTGAATAACGCTGTATATAAATTAAAAATTCGAAAATTTTCGCGGTCAATACTTTCTTGAGACTAAAGTACGTATATGGCGAAAGTAAAACAATACCATGTAATTTCAAAAAGCAAAGTTGACCCTAATAGGTCTGACATATTTCATCGTAAAAAAAACATTTGAACGTCATTCGAGAGATAATTTTCCACGATTTGCAAAAAAAAAAAGAGATAGGGGTGAGACAGTCAAACTGAACCATACAGGGTGTTTTAAATTCGAGTTTTAAACATGGGAATATCACTTATTGTCACAGATAAGGCATAGGTTTTCATTTGGTAAAGTTGCTAAATTTGGTGCTCATCCATAATCCAAAGAGAAATCAAACGGTATTCGAGAAAATTAGGAAATACTGGAAAACACGATTTAAAAAAATCGTGTGCATCTCCTTTGGAGTATGAAATATTTAAAATGTGTAAAAAATTGTCAAGCAATTTTTTAAGCCGAATCGGATGGTAAACACTAATTTTTTCTTATTCGTATTCTTATTGCCATATGCATAAGCCAAATGAGTTTTTTTTCTGATTTCGTTGATGTATGACACATGGTATTTTACTTTTACATTCAATGACAAATTTGTAAAATTACGTTTTAGACAACAACCAATATAAATTAGGCAGTAGTAGTTGTAGTTTATGTCAACAAACTGAAAATTTTGCAAGCCATTTCTTGCTATAGGTACATTTAAAATATTTCATTTTACTATTTTAAAAAATCGTATTTTCCGGATTATCCTCATTTTCTCGGATAGCATTTAAAATATTTTCAATTTCTCATCGGGTTATTAATTAGTACCGAATTGCCAAATTGAAACCTACACCCCAGCTATTATAATAAGCGAGAACTCCACGTTTAAAACTCGAATCTCAAACACAGCGTCCTTGCAAAATCTGTTTATTTATTTATTTATGTTTTTATTTTTGTTACGCGACACACCTGGAGGATGCTCGCGGAACACAGGTTAAAAATCAGTGTAGTGGGTACTTACAACAAAACGGTTCCACTGACAAATTATCACAATTTCGAACGGACCACTTCCACCAACGTAACCAGAGCTTTCTATAGGACCCCATGTATTGTTTTCTTTGTGGTTTCGTTCAACAACGTTGCCATAGGTAGCATTCAATGATAATTGTATGTTTTTCTGTGCGGTTGAGTCAAACAAATCGATGAAGAAACTTGAAAATAAATAAAAACCCTATAAATCCACGCCGACCACATTCTAGAGCTGGTTGTGCTATAATAATAATAATAATAATAATAATAATAATAATAATAATAATAATAATATCCTTTATGTGGTAGAACATGATTCATGTTATGCACATCGTCATTATAAATAAGTAATATATATTACATTGTAAAGGTAAAATGCAGGATATCTAATCCTAAAAAACATATTAAAATTAGCAAAATGCTAAACATAAGTAGAAACATACATGACATTACAGTACACCTAGTGATACATGATCTCGTGGACAAATGTCTGTCAAGTATTCACTGACGGTATAGTAGGTGTTGCTGGTCAGCAATTCTCTAACTTCCTTTTTAAAATTTTTCAATGGTAGGTTCTTTACTCGTGTCGGAAGTTTGTTGAATAAGATAGCGCCCATATACAGCGGGGATTGATCAAACTTGGACTTGGAGTGAATTCACGGGCGAAGTGAGTTAGACTGTCTGGTGTGATGGGTGTGATAGTGAGAATTAGCTTTAAATTCCGTTATGTTATTTTTCACGCACAACAGTATACGATAAATGTAAATATTAGTTAGGGTCATAATTTTATTTGATTTAAATGCGTTCCTGCAGGATTCACTTCTTTTTAGATTGCACATTAGTCTTATAATCCTTTTTTGGATGACAAATAGTCTCTTAGAATATGACACATTACCCCAGAGGATAACACTATATTGCAGGTGACTGTATACTGTTGCATAGTAAGTGTTTAGTAGGGATTCAAATGGTACGATTTGTTTTAGTTGTGACAGCACAAAAAATGATTTGCTGAGTATGTTGCAAACATTGTCGATGTGGTTGACCCATTTCAATGACTCATCCACTGTTAACCCGCCATCGGTTGCGCTACATTTTTGTAACGCCGTCGGTCGCGTGGGGTCAGTCAACGCCTTCAATCCAAATATTGCAAATTTTTTAAATATTTATGTTTATTTTTAGTTGCTTTGGTCTAAAAGGCTGTTCTTAACAATAAAACATAAACTTTACTAAAAATATCTTTATTAAAGTCTTTAAAAATGTATATAACTGAAATAGGAACATATTTTTTGTTTTTGGTCTTTCTTTAGAAAAACATAACATAAAAACTCTTCAAAATAACAAAACTAAACTCTTTTTAATAATAGAAATAACTAACAAAGTTATACTCAAAAACAATAAAAACAAATATCAAAAAATTTGGTAGATCTAATCAGCCTTCAAAATTCACTACAAATTATCAGTGCAATTGTTACAAATTATTTTACTGTGTCTCGGGCACACATTTTTTTTTTACAGTGAATTAATTTGTGATAATGGAATGTCTTCCTGACTACTAGACAGATCTTCATGTTCCGAAATGTACTCTTCTTCTGTCTCCGTATCATGCTCGGTATCATGTGAGTTATTTTGCGTTATTTCTTCATCACCGCCATCCTCCTCGTCTTCTTCAACCCCAACTATTTTTTCTTCATCACTAACCTCTTCTTACCACTTCAATAGACGTTATTCTAGTCGAGAAACCATTTTTCAAAAACACAAACATAAACTATTTTCAAACGCAAACGGTCGCGTGGGGTCAATTGACGTCTCTTCGTGTGACAAATGTCCACTGTGCATCAAACGCAAAGTGCGAACTGAGGGGTGTTGTGCGTAAACAGTGCCGCCTATCGCCTTTAAAAAATATTGAGCATTTTTAATATCGCTGGGCGTTCATTCGCCCCACGCGACCGATGCCGATGGCGGGTTAATCCCAGGAACTTAGTATGTTTAGAGGTTGTGATATTACTTCCGTTAATGATGTATGTTGAGGGTGTTTTCGGCACATTGCTGATTGAGAACTGTATAATTACTGTTTTTTTTTTGTATTTAAGATAAGATTGTTTTTTGTACACCATCCGTTAAAGTCTTGTATGGTTTTATTCATTTTTGTTGTTAGTTCACCGTCGGATTCGGCTGTTAACACTATTGAGGTGTCATCTGCGAACATCACGATTTCACCTTCTTTTATGTGGAGTGGTAAATCATTAATAAATAGAAGGAATAGGAGGGGACCCAAAACGAAGCCCTGGGGTACCCTTCTCTTCATTGAACCCATTGCTGAATAATGGTGATCAACTTTGACAGGTTTAATTTAAAATTACAAAGTTAGGTGTAATATATCGGTATTGATATGAGTAAAAAACAATTGAACATCGCTATCTTATTAAAGTTTAGGTTTTACGAGAAAAACTAAAGAATAAAAAAAGTTTCTAAATAAATCAAGCCTTAAAACAAAATGTTTTTAATTGCAAAATTTCAACACACCAAAAAGTGCTGTTAAAAAAACCACCAAGGGTCGCACTTTTCAGCCCCCTGTGAAGATGGGAGATGATTGAAAATATTACTATGGGAAACCTTTTAATAAGTACAAAACATCTACCTAATATCATTCTCTTACATTTATCCAAATTTGAGAAATAAAATAAAAACCTAATTTTACCGCTCCATTTTGGGGGGGTGTAACTCCAGAAAGAGACGTCTAATGAAAAAATTTTATATGAAAGACCCCCCTTAATTTTCGATAAGGAATCGCCTCCTAAATTTTTTCGCAATATTTAAGAAACACCCTGTATAAATATAAAAATAAACCCATATCCCGATATTGATTTGTAAATGTGCTTCACATAATTTTAAGTAAATAGATAATGCCATTTTTGTATTGTACGCTTTACAAAATGAATATTTAAAAATAGTTTGGTATTAGTGTTGTAATTAGGGCAACTCTACTCTCTACCTGTACCCGTCAACGTTTATCAGCGCAACTATGCATAATCCGATTAGGATATTAGGCAGCGCAACTCTGCTACACCGGTAAAAATTTAATACCTACCTGTAATTGGCACTTGTATTTCCGTTAATTTTTATCGTTTTTCCTGGTTCCAATCTACCTTCTATATTACCCTGATATGGAAGTGTCTAAAAATAACCAAATTTATATACAATAGGTATGTCGTAAACATACGGTGTCCCATATTCGAAGCAACATGGGGAGTGTGCTTATTTAATATATAGTGGAATGGCACGACAATATTAGTATATCGAATGACAAATGTAGCAGGACGGAAATGGGAAAGTGTACGACAATATAAACGACAAAATAGGTACCTACATTTAACAACCAAAACAAACATGGACAAAAAAAAATTTCACGAAAAATTATTCCGTTTGTCGACGAAAAATTGTAATTAAAGTTTAAATTTTGTTCGCTATAATATATTGTCTGTTTTTTTTGTAAATTATACATGTGTTTTTATATTGTGTGATGTGGTATACAAAAATTGGGATAAAAACTCATGTAAATGTATACCTCAGTAAATAGGATGAACCAAATTCGAATGTGTTAGCGAAAATCTGATATCGATCTTTCTCTCTGGGGTTATTTTTTGGAGAAAAGAACGCCAGTGTATTCAGATTATTTATGTCGCTTTCCATTTTGGCTCGACAGACGAAAAATTAAATTTCAGTATTCTTGAATATTTTACTATACTGGGTGTTTCTTAAATATTGCGAAAAAATTAAGGAGGTGATTCGTTATCGAAAATTAAGGGGGGCCTTTTATATATACTTTTTTCCTTAGACGTCTTCTTTCGGAGTTACACCCCCCTAAAGGGGAGCGGTAAAATTAGGTTTTCATTTTATTTCTCAAATTTCGATAAACGTAGGAGAATGATATTAGGTAGATGTTTTGTGCTTATTAAAAGGGTTCCTATAGTAATATTTTCAGTAATCTCCCACCTTCACAGGGGGCTGAAAAATGCGATGTAGTTGATTTTTATCCGAACTTTTTGGTGGGTTGAATTTTGTAATTTAATTATTTTTTGAAGCTTGATTTATTTAGAAACTTTTTTTATTTCTTCTCGTAAAACCTACAGTTTGTGAATAAAAAATAAAATAAGGGAACATGCACCATTAAATATTCCAATATAAAACGTTTCGTTTTGGTAGTTACAGTGGTTTGTTTATGTTCATATTGGGTAGAATTAATGGGCGTTTTAGCGTTGTCGCCGCGTAAACGTCAAAATGAATTACACCCGTCAATTCTACCCAATATGAACATAAACAAACCATGGTAACCACCAAAATGAATCCTTATGTATTGGAATATTAATTTAATAGTGTATGTTTACTTATATTATTTTTTACTTATTAACAGTAGGTTTCACGAGAAAAACTAAACAATAAAACAAGTTTCTAAATAAATCAAGCTTAAAAAAAATTTTATTGTAAAGTTTCAACCCACCAAAAAGTTCTTATAAAAAACCAACAGGGGTCGCACTTTTCAGCCCCCTGTGAAGGTGGGAGATTATTGAAAATATTAGTATGGGAAATTTTTTAATAAGCATAAAACATCTACCAAACATCATTCTCTTACATTATCGAAATTTGAGAAATAAAAAAAACCCTAATTTTACCGCTCCCCTATAGGGGGGTTAAACCCCGAAAAAACGGACCGCGCATCCTCGATTTCTTTTTTTGAGAAAAAGTTAATGGTGAAAACTAAAATTGGTTATCGTCTTTTGTTTTCGAGTTATGGCTGATTTTTCGACTTTTCGTTTTATGACCATATCTCACTTGTTTATGAAAATAAACAAAAATAATTTTGACGTTCTGCAGGGAGTTTTTTGATAAGAATGCAGTGGCCTAGACAATTTTCCAAAAACAAAATCTAAATTCGAGTTGTGACAAAGTTGTATTTTTTTAAATGGAACCTATAGTTGGCTAAGACTTATTTAAATTCCTTTTTTTTGTCATTCTAAATATATAAGGATTGATGTAGTTATTTTCAATAATATGTAAGTTGCGAAAGTTTTTTAGTTTTTTTTTAAAGAAAATTATAGTAGGCTATGAAAACAAAAACAAAACAAGGTGTAAGACTTTTTAAAACTCATTTGGTACAAGTTACGAAGGTTTTGTAATTTGTTGTTGTGATAAAGATTATAAATATATGAAAATAAGAAAACAACGATAAAGTCGGAATCTGCAGTAATGCAGTTTATTGTAGTTTATCTTATGTTCAAATATTTATAATGTTTATCACAACAAGAAATTGTCAAATTTCAAAATAAATGTATCATAAGTTCATAAGGCACATCATTGAAAAGAGAGAAAAATAAGCTCTCGAATGACACAAAAATCAACTATAAGTTGCATTTAAAAAAATGCAAGTTAATGCCGTATCTCGTAAAATATGCAATATTAAAAAAATTGATTGCCACCTTTTTATAACTCTCAAAAATATCTACCACTTTTGTTAGAAACTTTTTGTGCTATATCTCATAGCAACTGAGATAAATTCATGTAAAAAAATGCCACATTTTTGGTTTTTCATCAATATTAAATTAGCCTTGATTTTTTTTTTCAAAAACGAAAGCATCGCTGTATTGCTCTATGAAGTAAGTCACTTTTGTCCTATTTGACCGACCTTGTATCTATCACGGTTTAAAAGTTACCCATGGTGAGCCTCGAATTCTGGACACACTGTATATAGCTCCTCTAGTTATTAAAATGAAACAAAATATTACAAAGGTTTTTTTATGCACATTTTTATGCTTAATTTAAAAACAAAAGTAATTTTTTTTAGTCACCTTGACTTTTGAGATATGTAGTAAACTTTTATTTTCCTAAATAGAAACCCTAGTTGGCCACTACTTTATATGAAAGATCATTTTTTTAACTTTTCAAAAATATATAGTTTTATTTATGTGTTGCAAAAAACAACCGATATATGAACCATTTTGTATAAATTTCGTTATCAAAATTTGCCATGATTTCGTAAACAAGTGACGTTTGCAATTAATAAACAACTGAACGTCATTTCCTAGTAAATTCTACAGCAGCCGCTACGTTTAAGCACTTACAATGTAAACTTTTATTATCAAACTTTTTAAAGTGTTCACATTTAGCTACGTTCACAATAACACAATAAAGAGTTACAAAATACAAAACAATATACGGATATACATACTTAGAAGTTTAAAAATTTACTTGGATATGACGTGTCATTGTTTGTTAATTGCAAACATAACTTGTTTACGAAATCATGGAAAACTGTGATTATAAAATTTTTACAAAATTAGTCATACCGGGTGTAACTGAAATCAGGCTCACCCCCTTTTTTCTTTTTAGTTTTGAATTTAGACAAAAGAAATTTTAGACATGTAATATGTGCAAAAAACTGGATTATTTGAACATGGGTACACTTTTGTTTCACTTCCGGTTTCGCCGGAAATGGCCATAACTTTGTTATTTTAAATGGAACACCCTGTATGTTTTTACATTTTTGGAAAGAGGAAGTGATTTTGGACACAACTGCACTATTTTGGTTAAATTTTATAACCTCAAATAATTTTTGAAACAAAATTTAGTTTTTAATTAAGTGTGCCGTGACCGGCATAAATGAATTTTTATTGTGTCAACAATTGTCCAAAAGACGTTTTTGTAAATTTTAATTGACATTTGGGCTGCTTTAATAGACCTTAAAGGTTGCGAAATTGGTTTTTTGACAAAAAGTCCATTTTTTTTAATGGAACGATGGTGGCTCATGCGGGTATTTAAATAGAGTATTTTCTGACGAATTCAACAATACCAATAACTTGGTATTTTTATTAGGAGCAGGCATTAAAATTTCAAATTATTGTAAGATTTTGGGAAGATATCCTAATACTCATAGTTGACTCTGCTCAATGGCAACAAAACAAATGCTCATTGTTGTTGACAACTGTCAAAATAGTCTTTATTAAACGGCTGTTTTTTTCATTGTGATTTTCTTAATTTAGAATAATCAATATAAAATACAAGTATGGCGTTTTTTTGGCATAGTCAACTATGATTATTAGGATATCTTCCCAAAATCTTACAATAATTTGAAATTTTTATGCCTGCTCCTAATAAAAATACCAAGTTATTGGTATTGTTGAATTCGTCAGAAAATACCGTTTTTTTGACACTTTTTGACATAATGAAATTCAATTTATGCGGGTCACGGCACACTTAATAAAAAATTAAATTTTTGTCAAAAAATTATTTGAGGTAATAAAAATTAACCAAAATGGTAAAGTTGTGTTCCATTTAAAATAACAAAGTTATGGCCATTTCCGGCGAAACCGGAAGTGAAACAAAAGTGTACCTATGTTCAAATAATCCAGTTCTTTGCAAATGTTACATGTCTAAAATTTCATTTGTCTAAATTCAAAACTAAAGAAAAAAGTGGTTGAGCCTGATTTCAGTTACACCCGGTATATAGTCATGGTCAACTACGGCTTCCATTTAAAAATATATAAGCCTACTTCATATCTCGAAATATTTTTTAAAAATTATTATGTTCGTTATCTATTACGCATTACGGTAACCGAGATACCCCGTAAAACAGTGATGTCCAACTGGTAGCTCGCGGGCCCCTGGTAGCCCGCTAGGCTATGTTAAGCCGCCCGCGAGCAGTAGTAGCACTTACAGATTTATCATTTATAAACCTTTATATACAAACATTTCTTATCAATAAAAAAGATGACAGAAGACAATGATCAAAATTATAGCCACAAAGGCATTGATGACCTTTAATCGCTCAAAGATGTACTTGATAGACGTTTTTAGGATCTAAAGGCAATCGAACCACTACACTTATGCAAAAATGTACGTTCGTCGACAATCCAGAAATTGAAATTATGGTTTTATGAAATGAAATCCAACTAAAAACTATTGGAAATTACGTTTTTTTGTTAGGCAACAGACCCCTTCATATTTCAGAATCTTATCATATGTGCGAAAAAGGTAAACTCATTTTTCGCTGCCTTATACCTCTGCGAAATGGCATTTTCGCAGCATAATATCATCAAAAACAAACATAGATATGGTCTTACTGAAAAACATTTCATTGATTGCTTGAAAATAGTAATATCTCCTTACGAACCAGATTTTAAAACATTATCAGAAAATATGCAGTACAAGTATCACATAAATTACAAATAATTATATTGAAAATGAATTTATTAAAATTTCTCTTGGTCAAAAGTCAAAATGCCTACTTTTTAAATTTTGTTTTTTTTGCCACGAAGGGAAAGGGGGATGACTGCGACTAAGTAGCCCGCCAAAGTTCTGAAGAAGCTAAACTAGCCCCTAGCCTAAAAAAGGTTGGACATCACTGCCGAACAACATTCGAATTTGGTCCACCCTGTACAGTGTACAGGGTGTCTCAGATATTATTTCCAGCATGGGGATCTTGCTTATTATAAGAGATACAGGTTTGCTTAAATTAGATGAATTATTCTTAAGTATGAGAGAAGCTACAACCAATTTTTATTATTAATTCCTCGTACTTCAGAAGTTATAGCATAAAATATGAAAATGGTAAATTTCGTTTTTCTCTCATAACTTTTTTGTTTTAATCATTACATGAATTTTATTTGTACAATCTTGAGATACTTTTTTATGTAGAATATAATTATTATTTTAGATGTTTTTTATCACTTTCCATTTTTGAGATATCACTCCTAATTTCATTTTCTCTTAATCTAATGAGATGCCATTTGCTATATTCATTTTTATAAATAACTCAGAAAATTAAACGCAATCGTATTTTGCCCATCACTTATCAAGCTATCTATGAAAAAAGAAACAAAAAACAGCTTATTAACTGTCAAATGATAGTTACCATATTTGTCTTCGGTATCATTATTCTAATTTTATAGTATTGTTGTGTAATTCGATAGTCTTTGTAGCAAATTTGTCATCATACAGGGATGCGCAAAAGTATGGAAACAGACAAATATAGAACACACTATTGCAGATATAACAATGAAATTTTGTATATGAGCGTTATGGTATTTTTCGGATTTAATGAAAATATTAAGGTTGCAATACGACTTCCGGTTGTACCAGAAACGAACTCAAACTTTAAAATTTTAAATGGAACACCCTGTATATAATTACATTTTTGGATTCCTCTTAAAATATACTTTAAAAGTTGTATGAGGTTATGTGGGTCTTAAGTTAAGCGTTTTCGTAAAATTTACATTTTTATGAAAATTTTGAGCGATAACAGCACTTTCAATGTTTTCTAACATTTAAGTTATTTAAAAAGGCATTAGAATTTCCTTTGAAAATTAGATTGACAACAGATTATTTAACACTTTGCACTAGCTACATTACTAAAATATTATACAGGGTGTTTTTTACGCTTGGTCAAACTTGTGAAACTTTAAACATCGATAACTCGATTTTTTTAAATACAACATCCTATTTGTTTTTAGGTTCATAGTCTTGTTGAAAATTTGATTATCTTTCAAAAACATTCACCATGTTTCATATCTAAAACTGATATTTTTCGAGTTATCGCGAATTTATTGTAAATTATTCGGGCAATGTAATATTGTCGAGTAGGCTATCAATGTAGACAGCGGTAATTTTTAAACAATTGAAAGATAAAAACAAGAAAGTTATAATATTGACTTTCCTCACTTATCTTTTCCTTTTGAATTGTTGAAGTTTTTTATAATGTAGATGTAATTTTGCCAATCTTACGTTTATATCGAGGTTTCTTATCAGGGCCACAATATTTTTAATGAAATTGATTTTGATCGTTTGCACAGTCCTGAAAATCGTTTGATAATTTATTGAGTACGTGAAAAAAACGCGTATTAAACAAAACTCACTGACCATCTTATCTTTAAATTCAAAAAAAAAAACGATTAGTGTTGAAACCGTTTCCCGTTCAACAGATAATCGAACTGTAGAAACACAAACAATAGTTTATCGGATTTAGTAATTGTCCTAATACACTGGTACAATGAATAAATGCGTAATTATCTATCAATTGTTTAAAAATTACCGCTGTCTAACTTCATAGCCTACTTGAAAAATTACGTTGCCCTAATAATTTACAATAAAATCGCGATATCTCGAAAAATATTAGTTTAAGGTATGAAACATGGTGAATGTTTTCGAAAGACAATCAAATTTTTAACAAGACTATGTACCTAAAAGCAAATAGGATGTTGTATTTAAAAAAATTGAGTTATCGATGTTTAAAGTTCCACAAGTTTGACCAAGGGTAATAAAAGACCCTGTATAATATTTTAGTAATGTAGCTAGTGCAAATTGTTAAATAATTAATTGCTAATCTAATTTTCAAACGCAATTCTACTACCTTTTTAAATAACTTAAATGTAAAAAAAAATTGGAATTGCTGTATCGCTCAAAATTTTCATAAAAATGTAAATTTTTCGAAAACTTTGGACCCATATAACCTTTTAAATTTTTTAAAGTAAATTTTAGGAGGAATCCAAAAATGCAATAATATACAGGGTGTTCTATTTAAAATTTCAAAGTTTGAGTCCGTTTCAGGTAGAACCGGAAGTCGTATTGCAACCTTAATATTTTCATTGAATCCGAAAAATACCATAACATATATTAAGATTAACGCAAGAAGCTCAGTCCACTTTTGGTCGTACTCTCCTAGCTAGACTTAGGGAACCGCTCATCAAGAATGCCATCAGAATATACCTAGCGTATTTATCTGACCAATCAAACACCGTCTGCTACGATAGTTTCACAAGTACTAGCATTAAATTATATCTGGCCTCTGAAGGTCTACCTGTGGACCTGCCATCGTTAAAAAAGCTGTACAACGATTTCCACACCGCCTATGGTATTAGCCAAAAGGAAGTAGCCGATGATCTAGCCGCCTACAGATCATACATCACATCAGAAAGAATAGCATTTTTGCAAAAAATGCAGAGAAACTCAACGAAGCTACTACAATCCGCCTAGTCGAAATTTTTAAACTCAATGACGTGCCCCACTAAGGAGCAAGAATCGGTCACCCATGCAAAACAAACAAAAAAACAATGACACTCTCCACGTTTTCCATCACAATATTCAATGTTTACGAAACAAAACTTTAGAACTTGAGTTGACATTAACACAATGAACTTAAAACCACATATACTAGCCTTAAGTGAACACTGGTGCTCATCTGATGAACTACAGTGCCTCAACATCCCAGGATATACATTAGTATCCTACTATGCAAGATCGACCAGCAACACGGAGGAACATGTATATTCGTTCTCAGTGATCTAAATGACTTTAGAGAATTAGAAAATCTTTCACCTTACAATATTGAAGGTCAATTCGAGTGCTCTTGTATCATAAACATGTCTTTCAAAATTATTATTGTCTGTATTTATCGAACCAATTTAGGCCCTCTTGATATTTTCTTCAATTGTCCCGAAAAATTTCTAGAAGAAAGCTTCGTTACTTTCTCAGAATATAAAATTATACTCACAGGTGATTTCAACATTTGCTTGCTAAATAAAAATAAAAATAGTAAACTGTTTCTCGACATACTCCACAGTCAAAATTATGAACAAACAATATTTGAAGCAACCCGGGTTACCAAACAATCAAAATCTCTCATTGACTGCATTTTCATCAAAAACTTTTGCGACACAGACCCTAAAAGCTGTGGGAAAGTTATCCAAACAGCACTGTCTGATCACTACGGCCAGTCCGTTGAAGTAAAGATTGGAAAAGTTCATCACAAGGACGACACCCCTAAAAATCTAACCGCAAGGATCTTCTCACACAATAAACTAGAAGAATTTAGAGCAAACCTTGCAAACCGTAATTGGGATGAAGTATACCTATCATCGGACGTAAACTCGGCTTATGAAATTTTCTTAAAAATATATAAAGAATTCTTTGACATTATTTTCAAACCAAAAACCATAAAACAAAGGCCTACCACAGAAACTGGATCACTACTGGCGTCAAAATATCCTGTTCTAAAAAACGACAACTATATGTAGATTACAGGGAAGGTCGAATATCCGAGGAATACTTTAAAACATACTCAAAAATATTAAAATGTACCATCCGTCTTGCAAAACGACTCGCGGACGAAAAATACATTAAAACGGCAAAAAACAAAAGTAAAGCGACATGGGAAGTTATAGGCAACTATATGGGAAAAAGGCAAAAAGAAGACAATTTTATCAACAATGTCAAAAATACAGGCGACAACCCATTAGACATACTAAACAATGTAAATGAACTATTTATAAATATGTGCCCCGACAATACACATGGGTCAATTTCTGAAACCAGCCACTTCAAACATAATAATAGGTCTATCTATCTACGTCCTACTTCTTACGAGGAAATCTATAAAACTATAATGTCACTTAAAAACACAAAATCAACAGGAGAGGATGAAATACCAACAAACCTCTTAAAACATACTGCCGACATAATATCTGGACCCTTGAGTCACATCATAAACCCTTCTTTAAGAAATGGCATATTTCCAAACAAACTAAAATGTGCAAAAATCAAACCTATCTACAAAAAGGGGGATGTAAGTGACAAACATAAGCAAGATATTTGAAAAAATAATCTACAACAGATTTGAAAATTACTTAGAACACTATTGCATAATAAACAACGCTCAAAATGGATTCAGAAAAGGCAAGACAACTACCCGCGCTATTTATATGGCAATCCGAAATGTACTTCAATCCCTCAATAAAGACAAACCATGGTCATGGGCGTTGATCTCTCAAAAGCCTTCGATAGTGTTGACTACGAGATACTACTAACGAAATTAGAACACTATGGTATACGAGGGACCGCCCATAACCTTATAACATCTTATCTTTCGGAAAGAAACCAATACGTTGCCGAAAAAGACTCGTCAGGTATATTTCTAAAATCCAACAAAAAGAAAATCAAAAAAGGAGTCCCGCAAGGATCAATCTCTTATACATACTGTACACAAATGATCTTCCAGATTTTGTCAAAACTTCCCTTATACAATTTGCCGATGACACATCTGCTATTATTAGTGACTCGGATTCCAAAAACTCCGAACAAAAACTCTTTGACTGTTTAGGCCAACTCCAACATTGGTTTACGTTAAATAATCTAACCTTAAACGTCAATAAAACGCAAGTTATAAAATTTTCACAAAGTAAAATAACCTCCGACTTAAAATTTCAAAATAATGCCACAAGTATAAATGTAGTTTAATAAAATATCTTTTCTTGGTTTATGTATTGACTCTAGACTGGACTGGTCATACCACATCGAACGCCTGTCACAAAGCCTGTCACGGTACCATTTTGCACTAAAAAACCTAAAAAAATTGGTCAATGCAAACGCGACCAAAACTGCATATCATGCATATGTCGAATTAGGTTACGCTATGCTGTAATTTTTTGGGGTAACGCTAGTGACTCAGAACGCCTCTTTATTATACAAAAGCGATGTATAAGAAATATATTTGGCCTACTACCGAGATCACTGCAAAGAAACTTTTCGTGACAACGAAATATTAACCTTTTACAGTCTATTTATCCTCGAAGCCATCATTTTCGTTAAAAATAATGTAGATCTATTCGAAGAGAATATAAGAAATCGTGCAGCCAATACGCGACATAAAAAAAACCTAAAACCCGATTGTTTCAAATATACCTATCTTCAAAAAAATGTTGCCTCCACAATTATTGCTATATACAGGGTGTTGCGATATTCGACCGACAACGGTCTACAGCTGAGAGCTCTCGTGAATTGATAAAGTTTGATATAGGAACATGAACCCTTTAAGGGCTTACTTTCCGAGATACAGGGTGTTGCAATTTTTAAAACGAAAACAAAAATCTGCCGTAACGCAAAAACGGCTTTAAATATTTTTTTCGAATTTGGTGCACGATCATTTTACTAAAAAAGTAACATTTACCCAATAATTACATTTTGGAAAATCTATCCAGTGGCGCGCTAGCAGGGGTAGTGGCAACGTTTACCCCCCTATTTTTATGCCATTAGAGAGAAAAAAATAATTTTAATTTTATTGAAATCCCTGATTATTTGTAGTAAAAAAATGAATAAGATTTGATAGAGCTAAAATGAACGGTTTTGTAGATATTTGCCTTTAAACAAAAGTCTGCACTTCTGAAATTTCTATTAACGAAAACAAAAATCTGCCATGACGCAAAAAGGGATCTAAATAATTTATTCAAAAAGTAACATTTAAAAAGTGTTAATAACCAAAAAGGTTAAAGCACCGAAATTTTATTTAAAAAAAAAAAAAAAATTTAACCAAAAATTACATTTAAAAAAAATTACTCCATATTCTAATTTAACACAGTCAGAAATTTCATTATAACACTAACAAAACTAAATTCATCAAACAATAAATTCATCATACTATGATAATAATTAACAAAATTAACGAAATTACAACAAATGTTCAAAATTTTGGCCGTTGACTTCCATGCACATTCTACAACGTTTTCTCATTACAAAGCAAATAAGATTTTTGAAAAGCCATCTTTAAGCACTCGAACTCTGGGCCGGGCACTGAGAGTAGACAATTCTATTGTGTAGAAAGTTTTAAAAGAACAAATGTTGCAACCCTATAAATTCACCAGAGTTCAAGCATTAGAACCCAGAGATTATCCAGTAAGAACGGATTTTTCAAACTGGTATATTAATAAGTGTCGCCAAAATCGTAATTTCTCGAAGTATGTTTTGAACACCGACGAAGCTAAATTCACCAGAGAAGGAATTTTTAATTCCAGAAATAGTCACGTTTGGGATGAAAAAAATCCACACTCTTTTTGTCAAAGGGGATTTCAAACAAAATTTTCATTGAATGTCTGGGTGGGTATGGTTGGAGACTGTTTAATTGGGCCTTATCTTCTCTCAAATAAATTAAATGGAGCTATTTATACACGCTTTCTGGAAGATGTTTTGGATGAACTATTAGAAAATGTACCCCTAAATATTAGAAGGCACATGTGGTTTCAACACGATGGTGCCCCTGCTCATTTTGATGGAGGAGCTAGAAATGTTCTAAACAGACGTTTTGGGGAAAAATGGATTGGTCGAGGTGGACTTCAAATTTGGCCTCCAAGATCACCCGACCTAAACCCTATCGACTTTTTCGTCTGGGGGTATATGAAATCCTTAGTGTACGAGACCATTGTGGAAACTGAGGAAGATTTAATAGCGAGAATTCAAGCTGCAGCAGTACACATGCAATCAAATCCCGAGTTATTCTCAAAAACGCGCTTTGCAATGAGAAAACGTAGAATGTGCATGGAAGTCGACGGCCAAAATTTTGAACATTTGTTGTAATTTCGTTAATTTTGTTAATTATTATCATAGTATGATGAATTTGTTGTTTGATGAATTTAGTTTTGTTAGTGTTATAATGAAATTTCTGACTGTGTTAAATTAGAATATAAAGTAATTTTTTTTAAATGTTATTTTTGGTTAAATGTTTTTTTTTTTTTTTTTTTTTTTTAAATTTCGGTGCTTTAACCTATTTGGTTATTAACACTTTTTAAATGTTACTTTTTGAATAAATTATTTAGATCCCTTTTTGCGTCATGGCAGATTTTTGTTTTCGTTAATAGAAATTTCAGAAGTGCAGACTTTTGTTTAAAGGCAAATATCTACAAAACCGTTCATTTTAGCTCTATCAAATCTTATTCATTTTTTTACTACAAATAATCAGGGATTTCAATAAAATTAAAATTATTTTTTTCTCTCTAATGGCATAAAAAATAGGGGGGTAAAAGTTGCCACTACCCCTGCTAGCGCGCCACTGGATAGATTTTCCAAAATGTAATTATTGGGTAAATGTTACTTTTTTAGTAAAATGATCGTGCACCAAATTTGAAAAAAATATTTAAAGCCGTTTTTGCGTTACGGCAGATTTTTGTTTTCGTTTTAAAAATTGCAACACCCTGTATCTCGGAAAGTAAGCCCTTAAAGGGTTCATGTTCCTATATCAAACTTTATCAATTCACGAGAGCTCTCAGCTGTAGACCGTTGTCGGTCGAATATCGCAACACCCTGTATAATAAATTTAACACATCACCTGAGAGTATAATAAATCTTCCCACCCGCGAATTGAAGAAGAAATTAAGAAAAGTTCTGATTTCTAAAGCTTGCTATGGAGTAAGCGAATATTTAAATGATGCTGACTTTATAAAATGTTTTAAATAAACATAATTTTTCTGTGTTTTTTTCCTTTTTATCAACTATGTATATTATTTGTAATGTACGTAAATTATTATTGTGACAAGTTCTACACCTTTTTTGGGATCTTCAGAACAAATAAAGATTATTATTATTATTATTATTATACAAAATTTCATTGTTATATTTGCAATAGTGTTCTAGATATTTGTTTGTTTCTATACTTTTGCGCAACCCTGTATAATTACGGCTACATTTACAACTAATACAGAATTTGACATGTTGAGATACTACATTCTTTGCCATAGAAACTGTGTAGAAGCTGAACGAACGTACTTAGAGCTGTATTCCGAGAGAAGGTAACGAAGTACACGTAATTACAGCAGTTTATAAATAAATTTAAAGAAAATAGTTCCTTCGAGAAACCAATCAAAAATCCAAAACAGATTAATGAAGAATAAGAATTGTCTATTTCTACACAGCTCCTATGACAAAGAATGTAGCATCTCAACATGTCAAATTTTTCATTAGTTGTGAATGTAGCCATAATTATATGATAACAAATTTACCAAAAAGACTATCGAATTAAACAACAATAATTTAAAATGCTAATAAATGACGCCGCAGACAATTGGTGACTTATTTGACAGTTAATTAGTTGTTTTTTTGTTACTTTTTTCATAGACAGCGTGATAAATGTAAAATACGATTTAGTTTGATTTTTTGAGTTATTTATGAAAATAAAAATGACAAGTGACATCTCATTAGAAAGAGAAAAAAAGGCAAATTATACTATTCTTAAGCCAACTTCACGGTTCATAAGAAAACATGAAAAGAGGGCTAGGTAATATCTCGAAAATGGAAATTGATTTAAAACAATCCAAAATAACAGTTACATTCTACATTAAAAAGTATCTAAGAAAGTATTAATAAAAATGATGTTATGACAAAAAAGTTATGAGAGAAAAAAGAAATTCGACATTTTCATATTTTTTGCTACAACATCTGAAGCACGAGAAATTTTGTATTCTTAAAATAGATTTTAGCTTCCTGTCGTATTAAAGAATCCAATCTAATTTCAGAAAACCTTTCTATTTGGCGCACCATTAACAGTTGTAAAAGACAACAGACCCGTAAACTTTATTTTTGTAAATGCTGTGTACTTACTATATTTGTAACTATTCCACTCCATGCACAATTTATAGACAACAAAATAACAAACGAAATTATAAGTAATTGCCGCATGATACTTGAATTGCACAAAATTACTATTCCAAATATTTTATTGGTTTATAAATTAAAAAAACTTCTGACTAAATTTCAACAAGTCCTCATTTTATAAACCTCTTTATCTGTTGACTTTTAGTTATTTGAAAAGATTTAAATCTTGATTTAAGATAAAATAAACTGGTGGGATTAAGTTTAATTAATTAGTTATCAATGACCTGCATATTTCGCGAGATAAACTTTTGTCATGTTTTGTCATAATTTTTGTCCCATATTGTTAATGCTTGCAATTTCGCGAATCATATATAACGGTACAATATAATAATACTCTTTAAAGTATACAGATTGGACGGACTTCAGGCAAATTATATAAGTACTGTAATGGTCGCATATAGAATAATATTTAATAATTTAAAGTCAAACTTCTACTTTACTTATATAACGAAATAGAGTATCATAAAGTTATTTTTTTTTTGTTTGCCGAAAACCATAAATAACTCGTTAATTTAAAAGAAAGCCACATGTGTTGTAAAAAACGCGTGTAGGTTATATTATCTACATTTTCTCAGGGAATTTTAATTTTAATAAACAAAACATTTTTAAAATCGTCATCAATGCAAGGGTTTGTAATAAATACCGGTTTTTTTTTTTTTTTTTTTTTTACTTTAATGTATTCGGTTATAATTAAAGATATAAATTATTTTACTACAGGTATATCACGTTATTTGATGTGAAATTATGTCGGTATAATTGCACCAAAAAAGTTTAAACATTTTCTAATTTCAAATTTACATACTATAATATTTTTTGTTTAATTAGCTGTATGAAGTTAAAGTTAAAATTACGTAGGTGTTCAACTAGGTATAAGTGGTTGTTACATTAATATAAGCCATTTTATAGCTATTTTTTTTTTTATAGACTACATTTATTCAATCATTAAAATAATACATTACCTAATAAAACCTAACATTATTTTTAATTTACCTGTACAAAATTATTTGACATGGCATGCTTTTTAATTTTCAACAGTTTATTCAATACTTCATTAAAATCAATTACAATATCATATTATTGTAACACCTTTTATTTTCCATAATTGACGAAAATTATTTTAACAATACTCGCAATACACGAAGGGATAGCGAATAAATTAATTAATTAAAAATGTACTACCAGAATGTACTGAAAATAAAAATTGCGAGCAAAAGCACAAATATCAAAGAATTTCTAGCTGGTTGCAAATTATACAATTAATCACAATCATATTAACGTCAAAGTGACAGTTTTAACAGAACAAAAACAAAAGAATTATTTTTTTTGTTTGTATAAGATTCTTTGATTCCAAAATTCGACAAAATAAGTTTTTCTTAAAATTTTGTGGTAAAATATCATGTTAGATATTAAGTGTCATAAAGCCTGCAAAAAATGGAAAAGTTTTTTATTATTGATTTCTTATAAAATTTTATTCTTGATAAAAGTTGGTGCATGGTCTAAAACTGATTTAAGGATAAAAACAAGTTCGATAAAAAGTCATAGGACACTAGATTTTAACGATGTTTGAAATATTCGCAGGAGTAAAGACCCGCTTTACTTTAGCAATAAAAATTGGCAATATTAAATATCTCCCTTAAAAAAAGAGATACAAACTTCAAATTTTAGGAATAGTTAGAAATTCAAAGCCTCTACATGCCCATCCCGTTAAAAGAGTATTTGCGGCCCCCGAAGGCGGTAGGTCAAATGTCAAATTTTAACGGAAGGCCGTGCCACCATTAAATTCACACCAATTGTAGCTTATACAACTATTAGATGATCCCCTTTCTCAAAATCGTTAAGCCGGCCTTCGATCGGCGGCGGCGATTTTTTAAAGATCATGTCATAAGTCTATTGCTGGGCCGAACGGACGACCATGCCACCTTCAAATTTTTTTTATCTCAAAATTAGTTTTAGACCATGCACCAACGTTTATCAAGAATAAAATTTTCTGAGAAATCAATAATAAAAAACTTTTCCATTTGTTGCAGACTTTTTGAATGTTAAAATTTCTTAAAAAATCAAAATTAGAATTCGACCGTTAAAATTTAAATCTAGCCCTATTTTAAGATTCTAAATAACTTTTTCCAATAAAAGTTTTTTGCATCTCTTAAAATAAGGGCACTTTACTCTTGCGAATATTTCAAAAATCGTTAAAATCTAGTGTCCTATGACTTTTTATTGAATTTGTTTTCATATTAATATTAGTTTTAGACCATGCACCAACTTTTGTAAAGAATAAAATTTTCTGAGAAATCAATAATAATTTTTTTTTCCATTTGTTGTCCATTGAACTGATAACAGGAGAAGTGTTAAAGCAGCTCCCAAGAAAAGCACTAGTCAAGCTTACCAACCTTATTAATGCTGCATTTAGACTAAAATACGTGCCTAAACTGTGGAAAGTGGCGGAGATAGTCATGATACCAAAACCAGGTAAATCCCCACACGAAGCCACATCCTATAGACCAATTTCACTGTTACCTATCATGTCTAAACTTTTCGAGAAACTGCTTCTCAAGAGAATGCAACCCATCATTGAAAAAAAAAGTTTGATCCCAAATCACCAATTTGGATTCAGACATAAACACTCCACAGTTGACCAAGTCCATAGGATAACTAATATTATTGAAAGAGCATTAGAAGAGAAAAATGTTTGTTTCGCAGTATTTCTGGATGTGGCGCAAGCATTTGATAAGGTCTGTCATGAAGGACTGCATTATAAATTAAAACATATCCTTCCCAAACAATACACAGAAATTCTGATGTCTTATTTATCAGAGAGATATTTTAGGATCAAGCAGGAAGATGCCTACTCTAATCTCAAAGAAATTAAAGCCGGAGTGCCACAGGGTAGTGTCTTGGGTCCAGTCCTTTACCTACTGTTTACCTGTGATCTTCCAGTACCAGAAAACAACACAATAGCTACTTTTGCTGACGATACTGCCATCCTAGCTGTCGGCAAAAGCAACGAAGAAACAGCAAACAAGCTGCAAACAGCCATCAATCAATTTCAAAGCTGGACAAAAAGTTGGAGGATAAAACTCAATGAAACCAAGTCAGTCCATATTGATTTCACCAACAAACGAATAGAACACGCTCCGGTAACCATAAATGGTCAGATAATACCATATGCCAACACAGCCAAATATCTCGGCTTAACACTTGACACTAAACTTCGGTGGAAAGTTCATGTCAGAAAAAAAAGAGAGGAGTTGGGTATTAGATATCGAAAAATGTACTGGCTCTTAGGAAGAAACTCCGCTCTGTCAGTACATAACAAGCTTCTACTATACAAGCAGATACTAAAACCAGTGTGGACATACGGTATACAGCTCTGGGGTTGTACCAAAAAAAGCAACATTAAAGTAATACAAACTTTTCAAAATAAAGTACTAAGGAACATCGTAGATGCACCCTGGTACATTAGAAACGATGATCTTCATAGAGACCTTGGAGTAGAGTTTGTGGACAGTGAAATTCAGAAGTTTTCGAGAAGCCACGAAGAAAGACTACTGCAGCACGTGAATATCGAGGCTATCCAGCTTCTCGATAACACAAATATAGTCAGGAGACTCAAAAGGAAAAAACCCTTTGAGCTGTTATAATGTGACAATATTAGTGCTTAAAAAAAAAGTGTTAAAAAGTGTTTTAAAATAAGCAGTCAGTGTTTGTGTTAGTGCACAAGATAAGAGTGCCAAATGCTAGCTAGAACAGATAAGAGACGCCAATGGGTGACTTACATCTTAACTTTTTATAGTATATTAGGAATAGAACTAAGTTACTTATTAGTCTAAGACTAGATCGTAACATTATTTAAACCTAAAAAAAAAAAAAAAAAAAATTTGTTGCAGTCTTTTTGAATGTTAAAATTTCATAAAAAGTAAAATTTGTAATTTAGCCGTCAAAATCTAGCCCTATTTTAAAATTACAAATAACTTTTTCCCATACATTTTTTTTGTATCTCTTAAAATAAGGGCACTTTACTCTTGCGAATATTTCAAAAATCGCTAAAATCCTGTGTCCTATGACTTTTTATTCAAGTTTTTTTTCCTCTTAAAATTAGTTTTAGACCATGCACCAACTTTTATCAAGTATAAAAAGTTTTGAGAAATCATCAATAAAATTTTTTCCCATTTGTTGCAGACTTTTTGAATGACGCTGTATATCATTGTAATCAAAATGTAAGACAAAATGCTATCCGACTATAAGAATAAAAAAGTTCGGCGTATTAAAAAAATGAAGTTGATGATGGTTCTGAAGACACGAAACGTTGTTGGAAATTCTATGTTATCTCAAAATATAAAGCGTAAGAAGTTTTCATGGAGAAGTGCTTTCAGATTGTCGATATCTTAAAAAGTGTCTGAAATAGGGCCAAAAAACGAAAATCTATTTTTTCAATTTTTCTTGTATAACTTTTGAACTAGAACAGCCATGAAATTTTTCTTTGCAGATATTTGATGAGCATTTAATTTTGCAACTTTGTCCTAATTTAACCGACCTCGTACCTCTTAAGATAAGCGAGATCCCTATGCATTTACTCGGAATTTGAGACACCCTGTATATATTATAAAATTATAAATAGATAATATCTTTTTATAATTTGCATTCCTATTGTAAATAATTTCAAAAACCGGTTAAAAACCGGTTTAAAAGTTAAATCGGTTTTTTACAGTAAACCGGTTTTTTATGAAAAAAACTGGTTTTTAGGCAAAAACCGTTATAAAAATAAAGTTTTTTTTAAATCAATTAAATTGATGGTCAATTTAATAATGTCATTAATAATTTAAGTAATTTAAGAGCACTACAGCAATCAAAAACTTCTTTAACACGAAAATTCACAATATTAATGTTGTTCCAAGTACCTACTCGTTATGATTATAGCTAAGATTACATGAAATTTTAGAAAATAACGTTATTTAAAGGTCGATTTATAGATTTGTAATCAATCAGTTACAATCTAATTTATAAATACCAAAAAAAAATCAATCATTTGTCAATAAGTGAGGGGATTTACATTCAATGTAAAGCTGATAAAGAAGTTAAACAATGATCTTTAAGATGATGTAATTCAATTGTTTAAACATTGTTCAAATGTGGATATAAATGACAAGTGGAATTGATAAGTTTTTTTTTTTTTTTTTTAACTCCCCGAACATTTGCCATCTGTCCGAAGACAATAAACAAATCCTTTGACATTGACACAATAAAAATAACGTAACAGAGAGACATGTAAGTGGCTGCCCAGTGGCACCCACTCCTTCAATAAACATAAGAACTTATTTCTATGTACTTATCTACTACTCATAAGGTTCTATTAAGTCTGCTGTTCTCCAGCGCTTTAGTCTTCGCTTGTCTGTCCCTTCATTGATCAGGTTCGCGGCCAGGTGGTTGGGATGCTGACTAAGCCTGTCCATGTATCTTTTGCAGCACTTTTTGATTTCTTCTTTTACTGGCACTATTTGTAAGTCCTGTCTTATTATTTCGTTCGTAACAAACCATGGGGCGTCCACTAGCATTCGCAACACTTTGGCCTGAAACCTTTCTAGGATATCGATGTTAGAGTTAGCGGCTGTACCCCACAACTGCAGGCCGTATGTCCAGACCGGTTTAAGCACGCACTTGTAGATGAGCAATTTATTTTCTAATGAAAGTTTTGAATTTCTTCCTAGTAACCAGTACATTTTGCTTAGTTTTATTCCTAGCTGCTTCCTTTTCTGCCATATATGTGTCCTCCAGTTCATGCGTCGGTCGAGGTGCATTCCCAGGTACTTAACTGATTCTGCCTGTGGTAGTTCCTTACCATTCATATTGACTGGTTGGCAGCTGTCTCTTTTTAGGGTGAATGTAATTTGTACGGACTTTTGTTCATTCAGTTTGATTCTCCATCGTCTACACCAATGTTGAATTTTATTTAGATGTTGCTGTAGGTGCTTCGTTACTATTTTTGCATCTTTATCTGACGCCATTACGGCCGTATCGTCTGCAAACTGCAAAGGTTGCAGTTTTAGTATTTGGCGACAAAGGCAAGTCCGCGGTGTACAGTTGGTACAAGGTTGGCCCTAAGATGCTGCCTTGCGGGACTCCACTATAGGAATTGATAAGTAATTAAAGTTATATTTAGACGCTTTATCAATAAAATTTTTAATTTTTCTCTCTTTAACCATTCGCTGCATGCGTCGGCGTCATCTGTCAAACTAGTTTTATAAAACACTTTGTAGGTATCTCCTTTTTTGAGCAAGTTTATATGTTACTGTTAAAACCAGACAAATTGTGTAACTTGGGGTTTGCCGGTATATCCTAGCATTTACCATAGTGAGGTAGTAGTACCTAAATGTCCGAAAAAAGCTGCATTTTTATTATTTATTAAAAAAAAATAGCTTTGACCAACCTATAACTTTACCCTCTATTACCGACCAAATAAACGGGGGTCGTGTTATAAATCAGTGAAAAGCATATTATAAATAATATTGTAATGTGTGGTAATTAGGGTACCTTAATAAACAGGGTATGGTCAGCCGAGAACAAGTTTCTATTGGCTGAGGTGTATATACGGTCGAGTTTCGCTTGCCGCTAGGCTGAGACCTCCAGATTTCAAATAATTAGTATGGAGCGCATAGGGAAATATTCATATTTTATTTTTTTCTTGCGTGTTCAGAGTGTTTAAGTGTGTTCTAAGACTTTAAAAGACATAAGTGATAGTTGTGTAAGTTATTACCATACGTAAATTTCATAAGTTAAGTTAAATACAATTATTTTTTTAATTTTTAAGAAAATGTGCATTGTATTATTGGTCTACATCGAACTTAATAGCAATGATTGGGATTAATAATGTAATTTTGTGATAAAATATGAAATTAAATTGATGAATCTATACTTTTCAGTTGCTCATTGGACATTAAAAAATACGTTTATCATGACGTCTTGTGTTTTATTCCTTACATGCCTACACCCCATGATACACGACGTGTATCATGGGTTGCATGCCAACCATGGAAATACGCGCTCCGTAGATGTTTTTTAAACATTAATAGCTAATAACAATTGTTAATCCTTCATTTTACTCATTTTTTAATTGCTATACTTCTTATTGCATCTATTTCTGCACGCCAATTGAGTTTTTACCTACAAATTTCGTTTAAAAATTGAATTATTAAAAGAAATCCTATATAATCCCATAGCGGCTTTAGAAATTTGGAGAGTTTGTGAAGCGTGGCCATACCCTGTTATATAGAGGTACTGCAGTGTATTTTATAGGTAGTTTTAGTTACACAGTTATTGATTAGTTACATATTATTGTTAGTTACATGTTGTTTATTAGTTACGAGGGTTTTTTGTAAAAATACTGTCAGTTATATGTATTAAAACACTACATTTTGGCGACGAGGATAAAAACGTTTAGTAAAATCGTGAGGTTAATACGATTTAGTGAGTGTAGTCGGTAAAGCAGAAGGTAGTCGTTGTGTTCGTACTAAAATGGCATTAATAGGTATCGGGTGATCAACAATGATTGATGCCCACTAACTTCAGACCGAAAATAAAATAACCAAGTTTTTGTTGGTATCGCAGTGTAAAACTAGGATATCAGTGGCGTAGTATTATTTTCGTTTTCTGTGACGTTCAGGTTGACCTGCCATTTTGTGTGTGGTTTTCCTACGCCACTGGTTTTCCCCTATGGGTTACCAACCGTTCGAATAAAGTTCCTAACACCCTTGGCATCAGTCATTTTCGATCACCCGATACAATAAACGAGTTTGATCCAGAAAAAGAGGACTTCATCGTTTACACAGAAAGATTAGAACAGTATATGGTAGTGAATGTAGTGGAGGAACGTATGAAGGTACCATTGTTAATAACTTTGATTGGATCGAAAGTCTATAAAGTGTTAAAAAGTTTGTTAATGCCAGAGGAACCAAAAACCAAGTCGTACAGTGAGTTGATTCAAGCGTTAGAAAAATTCTATGCGCCAAAGCAAAACATAATTGCAGAGAGATTCAAGTTTAACAAGTGTGAGCAAGAGGTCTCAGAGTCGATATCTGAATATGTAATTAAACTAAAGCAGTTGGCAAGTAAATGTGAATATGGTCAATTTTTGGACGATGCATTGCGAGATAGGCTCGTGTGTGGAATGCGGTCACAAAAGATTCAGACAAGGTTACTGTCAGAAAAAGATCTCACATTTAGTAGTGCAGTACAAGTTGCAGTTAATATGGAATTAGCTCAAGAGCAAATAAGGGAGTTGCAACCAGGTGCAGTCAACAAGTACACCCGAGAAAAATACAGAAGGTTCGAGAAAAGGACAAAAAGGAAGATAATAAAAGAAAAGAGGGGCTGCACCCATGCCAACATTGTGGAAAAATGCATAAGCAGGTGAATTGCCAAACAAAAAATTGGAAATGTTTTAGTTGTGGGGTAACAGGTCACACAAGCTGGGTGTGCAAGAAAAAAGAAAAATCAAAAGTTTATCAGGTGGAAGATGAGAACTTAAAAGAGCAGTCTAGTGAAGATTTATTGTCAGATTCAGATGAATATGAAAATAAAGTTGAGATAATAGAGAAAAAAAAAACAGAGAAGGGTGATGAGTATGAGCTGAGTACAATTGAATTAGTAAATAAAATTAACAGCAGCTTAGAAGTTATAGTTAAGGCTAATAAAAAAAGATTGCCAATGAAAATAGATACAGGCGCAAGTGTAAGCGTGATTAGTGAAAAAGAGTATGTAGAAAAGTTTTCAGATTTAAAACAAGTAAAATATTTGAACGGGTACACATTGATTTTCTAAAGTTTCAAAATTATAATATTCTTGTGCTAATGGACAGTTACACTAGGTGGATCGAAGCTTGGGTAGTAAAGCAAGCAAATGCAGAGACGACAATAAGAAAACTAAGAAACGTGTTCGCAACTTTTGGGTTTCCGTATGAAATTGAATCCGATAATGGGCAACCCTTTAGTAGTGACGAATTTATAAGTTTTTGTAATAGTAAGAAAATAAAGGTAACCAAGAGCCCACCTTATCATCCGCCGTCCAATGGGTTGGCAGAGAAAGCGGTTCAAATTATAAAGTCCAAATTTAAAAAAAATTGAGAGGGATAGTGAAGTGCAAGAGAAGACGTTCAATATATACGTGGCACTGGTAAACGTGTTATTCAAGTATAGAAACACACCTAATTCTGTAAATGGGAAATCACCGGCAGAACTTATGTTAAAACAAAGGCCGAGGACTCTGTTAACGATGATAAAACCCGAATATGGGCGAGAAAATATAAGAAAACCGATAGACTATCCGAAGTTTACAAACTTTATCATCGGTCAGAGTTCTGGTAAAAGTAACAAAAGCAAAGGTGACAAAGTGGGTTCCGGGAATAGTACAAAAACAGAATAGTGGAGTAACTTATGTGGTAAAGACAGAGGATGATATATTGAGACTGTACCATGTGGACCAAATGAGAAAGGCAGATGCATTAATAAATGAGAGTGAACTAATATCCAACAGTCAACATAGTAGTGATCCTCAAGTAGTGTGTGTACCAGAAAAACGACAACCTGAAATCCAGCTAGACTCCATTCTTGGACCATTACAATCCGACAACATCCAAAAGCCGTTACAATCAGAGGTGGAGGTACCGAGGATTCCTGAGCAAAAGTTGCATCCAGCAGCTGTGGAATTAAGGCGATCAAAGAGAATTACAAGAAAACCGGAAAGACTTATTTACAGTTAAATATTCGTTACTATTGGTTATAATGTTATTGGTTTCTGTTTAAGCATGGAGGGAGTGCAGTGTATTTTATAGGTAGTTTTAGTTACACAGTTATTGATTAGTTACATATTATTGTTAGTTACATGTTGTTTATTAGTTACGAGGGTTTTTTGTAAAAATACTGTCAGTTATATGTATTAAAACACTACAGGTACCCTAGTGGTAATGTATTCCACCCTTGTGATAAGCATTTTAAATCTCATTTGGTACAAGTTACGAAGGTTTTTTATTTGTTGTTGAGATAACATTACAAATATTTGAACATAAGATAACAACAATATAGTCAGAATCAGCAGTTATGTAGTATGTAATATTTTTAAATATTTATAGTGTTTATCTCAACAACAAATTGAGTAAGTGTTAACAAATGTAAACAACTTTTCTGGTACATTTAATTATTTTGTATTTATATAAATTTAATAAAATTTTGTGAGTAACTTATTTCATTATTTCGAGCAATTTTTTTTTCGAGAAATTGTTATTCGAGCAACTAGGCTTTCGAGGAACTTTCCATACGAGGTACAATTTTTCGAGCAATTGTCGTTTGAGTAATTGTCTTTTGAGCAATTGTTTTCGAGCAATTTTCCGCAAACCTATTTGATGGTGTGTGTAATATAAAAAAGAAAAATAAATAACCACCTCGCAATCTTTTGTTGTAGGGGAGACCGGGGATGAAAGTAACACACGGGTAGGTTGTAATTGTAACTTGTAACAGTGCCTATAGTATCTTTTAATTTTTGTTATATTTCGCCCTAAGCGCTTGTGCAATATTCATTTTCATCCACCTCCCTACCTACATTGCTAGTTTTTATCTGTCATTACTTAACTTTTTGCCAGCCAGAGTCACTATTTTTCGCCTTAAAACCCTTTCAATACGGTATTTGAAGAATGAGGTTTTCAAATATTTTCGGTAATATTTTGGCTTAATAAAGTATAAAAAGAAGATTTATTTAAAAAAAAAAAATAATTTTCAAACAGATTCTCTTGGAGAAGGTGGTACATATATGTACCACTAGGGTTATATGTGGTTATAGCGTGGTATATATAAGTACCACCAGTGTCTAACAAAACCAAATTCTCTTGTTGTGTTGTGTAAAATACTTCAGGGGGCGCACTTGCAGCGTAAACTGTACAATTTGACACTAGGTAGACCTATAAAACTGACTGGTACATATCAGAACCATTCACAATGATAAATTACAGTTCTAGTATTTTACAAACTTTCGATGGTACATATATATACCAGCAGTATGGAAAGGGTTAAAAGTTACCTATGCGTTGTGTCACCAGTCGAGTGATTTTTAGGCGATCTCTAAAAGAGGAACAAAAAAGTACCTAGATTATTATGTTCTAAATTTTGTTGGTTATTGATGGAGGCAATACAATTTGAAGTTGGAATTGTGGTTAATTGTGGATTCTCTCCAATTTGTTTTGTGTACACTTGGGGTCAAAAGTAACAGTGTTACAACCAACCCCAATCAATGTTTTCTCTAGCAAATGTTCACTCTTAGCACATAATTGGTGGTTTTCTTCGTAGATGAGAACATATAAAACTTGACAGATTGATTTTCCAATTTTTTGTATTTTTTGTTTCACATTATTGATTTTTTTCCATTTTGCTAATGTGTATTTTGGAATCAAATATTAAGTTTGTTGATGAATACTAATATATTTACACCATTGAATAAAAAGATAAAGGAAGGAGCTTTTAATATTATACTGCAGCGTTTGTCGGCGACGGAAATGACGACATAAATGGCCTTTGATGGCGGCCGGTATTGACAGGTCAAACAGTCAAGAAATTTAGAGTTTTGTGTGCTACAGTGGTTAGCTGCAGATCTTGTAGTCTTACTAGGTCCAAAAATGTTGAAGATTAAAAGATTACGTTTCAGAGGTAAATAGACATTAATATTTTGTAATGTAATCAAGTATTGAAAATTTGATGTGGTCTGTCAAAATGGTATGTCATATCAGTGGCGTGCATTTTTGTACAGCGTATTTTTTAACTCTCATAATAAACAATGCAAATATTGAAATATGCTGTCGTTGTTTTAATTCCCTCAACCACAAAACAAGAATGAAATAAGTAAATAACAGGCTCAAGTCAAAACAAAGCAAATATTTACATTATTCAATACATATTTAAAAATGTTAGATACGCTACTGAGAAGCGGAAACATGCATCCGCCATATTGAGAGGCTAACCTGGACGCCTTAAGATCGCTAAAATGCTCCTTCCTTTATCTTTTTATTCAATGATTTACACACTACTTATGAGCTGTGTAAATTATTTTGCCGTTACAACTTACCCCGATCATTGTTACTTTTAGTCCCAACGTTGACGTTGGAAGTAACAGCTGTCTTACTACAGAAAAAAACAAATTTTCCACATATGCTTTACGAAACATGAAATAAATATCTTAGAAGGAAGAAAAATGTCCAATCTATCACTTACTCCACTGACCAGAAATTCCTTCTAAACTCCGACTCCGACTTCGACTCCGACCGACTCCGACTCCACAGCCCTGAAGTGCGTGCATTTATATAATTTTTTAAATAATAACTAATATACACTAATCAGCATGGTCAAGCTGTAAGGTTAATCCAAAATTGCTAGGAAACGATGATATATAAAAAAATTCTGTTTATCTAGGATTGTATTATTGTAGTCTAAGATGGAGTCTATAAAAAAAACTTGTTAATTTTGTTTTTTTTTAACTTTTTAAACAATTTAGAATATTCTACAGTTTATTTATTTTAGAAAAATGCTGTTTAAATCAACACTTGGATTTTTTTGAAAAAAGTTATGGTAAAAAAATTAAGGATATTTTTAAAAAAGTTGTAATTGTTTATACTGGATGCGGCAAGTGGCACGTCATCATTTTAATTTTAAATATTTTACTGCAAACAAAGGATTTAATTTTTTTTGTTTAACTTTGTTTTACTGCGTCCGTCCAGAAAATCACTTGTTTCCCATCAATTTGTAGGCTGAAAAATACATCTTTACCGGCCCAGGCCGGAAAGTAACTGTTTGTCATGGTAATGAGTTGTGTTTACCGGCCAAGGCCGGAAAGTAGCTGGTTGCCATGGCGATGAGTTGTTTTGTTGATTTACGCTGTCAAACAAGCGTCATTACACCACCAAGCTAGTTTTCATCTGTGGTTTGTCAAGTTATTGTTTAATTATCGATGGTGACGATAGTGATTTTGGTGTCAGTGGCAGACGCAGAGAAAATATTGTACGTAACATACTCGTAAAGTATCTTTACTGGAGTCGTATGCATTAAGGACTTTGCCTACGGTTCGTCCTAAAACTGCCAACTCGTCTAGTAAAGTACCACTTTCCGGTCTTGTTACGTAAATATTTATTAAACCCTTTCGCTGCAGGAATCGGATTAAGCGTTTTTATTTATCGTGTCCCATGTGCGGGAGCCGGATAAATACGCTAGCGTAACCCCCAAACTGCATGACCTGAAAAACGCCGCACTTAAGGCACGAACTTTTCAAACTAGTGCCGCAGCGAAAGGGTTCAAGATTCAAAATTTATTTTAATTATGTTTTAGAAATAATTTGGATAAATTCGATCCACGAGCAGCTATGCAATGTTTAACTCTTTTTACCCCAGTTTTCATAACATCGCTTAGCATTTCTGGCGACATTGGTTCGATTTCATTGCGAATGTTATCCTAAGTTGTTGTACAGTTTTCAGCTTGTTCACCATCTTTTTTCTTCAAATGCCTCCATAAAAAAGATCTGGTTCAGTCAGGTCAGGAGATTTTGGTGGCCACTTGACATTACCAAAACGTGAAATTAAATGACAAGGAAACATATCCTTTAACAGGTTGACTGTCAATAAAATAAATTGTCAAAAACTGCACCTGATGCAGTGTCTGAATGAAAATAGAAGACATTTCAAACATTTATTGTAGTCGTTTCTCTTTTATGTATTTTCAATTTGTTACTTTCCATAGTTTATGAATAGAAACAATTAATTTTATTGCATAATTAATATCCGCTTAAATTCTAAATTTATTTAAATGTCAAGTTGACACTTGCTTACATTTTGGCATTTGTTTTGCATCAGCGCGGCCTACTTCGGTGCATAAAAATGCAATTAAATGGCTACTTTTGTGAAAAGTATTAAATATCTCAACAGATCTCAATAGATATAGAAAAACCCCTATGAAAATTGAAAAGGAGAAAAAAAGCTATCGAATAGCGAAATAAAATAGGAGTGGTTACATTTGAAAAAAATAAGATGTTACTTTGAAGTTTGGAAAGTTTGGCATTTTTTTGTGAACACCCTGTATCACTAAATTAAAATTTTTTATTATTAAAATGTTGCTCCCTAACCGGGCTAATATTATTGCTAAAACTTATTTCTTAACTTCAAGAAACGAGGTCGCTGCGATTTTTTAAAATTAAGCTTGCTTATGTGAGATTTTTCGGAAAAAAATTATAAGTTGGCAATACTGACACAAAATCAAAAAGTGAACAGACGTAGAGGTTAAAAAATGACATCCGAAGACCTAAAAATATACAGGGTGTTCCATTTAAAAAAATCTTTGTTTTTGTTATAGCGCAAAAATGGGACACCCTGTATGGTTAAAAATAATTTTAAGAGGTAGATCCTTTCAAACCAATAATTTTGTGTGATTAAGTTTTTCTTCTATCTCCTACGGGCGGTGCGCTATGAAGCCCGACGCACTAATGAAGGACCCTGTACAAATAAATGTTGATTAAAAAATCGATTTTAATTAACTACACCCATTTAGAGTCCTTTCTCTTTTATACAATTATTTACACCGAACTACCGAAGTAATCTCTCGAAAAAATAAAAGTCGCTTAATTTCTGGAATTTTTGTTCTTAAAAGTTTTGAGCCCGGGAATATAAAAACGGTCAAGATTCAGAAACCCCAGTAGTGCTTAAAACTTGAGAAGATTTCTTTAAAACATTAAATTCCATTGTATATGTTTCATATGTATTTTAAAGAACAGCGTTTTAAATATTCGTAATTAGTATATATTTAGTATTTTAAATTCATAGGTCAACCCTTTACTGTATTTTAGTTAACTTTTAAAATTTGTATGATTGTACTGTAAGTGTATTCAGTATGGTGCGCCATTCATATTACGCAATTACTGTGGCGACATTTGTGTTAAAGTTAATTGATAAAAATCTAATATCTTACTCTGAAATGTTCCGTTTTTTGTTAAGTGTTTTGTTTGTTAATTTTTATCTATAGAAAACAAGATTAAGGCCATTACTTCAAATAATTCTGTTACAAATAAGTTTAAGACTTTATCGAAGAGAAGACACCAAAAAATGGAAGCTTTGTGCAATCGAAATACTTTGCAACAGTTAATTTTGTGTACATTTGGTTGTTTATTTTTTCTTAATATTTGCTATGGAGGAACAGTAACGGATATTGTGAGTATATATATCATACATTATTACAAGGTCTTTCGCAAAATTAACCGAACGTTTAGAAATAGTAAAAATTAGTAGCGCCATCTACACAAAAAAAAATTCTTCGAGAAATACTTCCTTCATTGATGTTTTATCTAAATTTGATGCCATTCGGATCATTAGAAGCCGACAGTGGCGTAGGCAAGGGGTGGGGGGTCATAACCCCCCATAGGTTCACAATAAGTCATTATAGAGCTGGAGAATTGTAAATTTTGTGCTAAAAAAAAGGTTTCCGACTCTTTTTGCCGTTTATTACCCCCCTCCCCATGATGAAACCATCAAACATCCTGCTGCTAAAATCTTAAAAAGAGAGCGGTGACCTAAAAAAATAAGTCCTCAGCTCTTTTTGCATTTATTAACCCCCCCATGGAAGCATCCTGCCTACGCCACTGGAAGCCGAGCTAAATTGCTCAAAGTGAAAGTATATTTTGTACAACGGTCGAAACAGACATTCGAACATTAAGTTTTATTAACCAAAAATTACGACCATGTAGTAGTTTGAATAGAATGACGGGATAGTGGTCCTTAGGTTTATAAAGAAAACTCTTTACATCAGCTAAATATTTCGGATCTTTATTTGATCCTTCATCAGTAGCTATAAACAAATTACAGTGTCCTTAAAATTTTAATTTATGAGTCTAATAAGGTGCTACTCACCGATGAGCGAGGATGTTCGAAAGCAACAATAAGGTGAACATTAAAAATTTCCTCGAAGATGAAATGGTTGAAATTGATGGAAGTACTTCATTAAAATTTGTTTGAATTTATAATCGTCGACACATGTGTTTTCTCTTGACAAAAAATAAATTGAAATTTGAAAAGTTGAAAATTGAAGCTATAAAGAGAAAATCAACATGTGGATTCGTAGAAAATTTGTCACTCTAATCTCTAGGATAGATCAACATCCAATAAATAAAAGTTACAATGGATGATGTTATACATATTAAAAGTTTACGACGGCACACTCAAAACAGTTAACACATATTTAAATTGAATTAAAACAGATTCAATATAGCGAGGCAACCATCGTTTCTTGATGTGCAGAATCAGAATGTCTCAAATGGACGAACGACAAAGTGACGTATAAATATGTATCTAAACTACCTACAACGTGAAAATCTAACATGAATAACTTAATTATCGTAGTGGTAACAATTACAATGGTAATACAGTAGAAAAGGATTTACAATATAACAGGTATCCTTAAGATATTATTACAGAATAATAACAACTTATAACATACTAACATGGTGCAGTTCATATAATACAAAAATTATTATAATGTAATCTAATTTAAATACACAGTAGTCAAGATTATAGCTATAAATAATATGGTGTACAATGCCATATGTGGAACTTTAAAAACACCCCAAAACGGATCAT